>QLTV01004086.1:8797288-8817043 GCA_003457575.1 Thermophis baileyi | reverse complement strand
CAAATTTGATGAGTTCCCCATCTATCTCATCATCCACATCATTTATGATGATGTTGAAGAGTACTGGGCCTAAAACAGAGCCTTGGGGTATTCCACTGCATACTTCCCTCCATGTAGATGCAGTTCCATTGAGCATTACACGTTGAGTGCGGTTGGTCAGCCAGTTTTTAATCCATCTGGTGGTGTTGCTGTCTAACCCATATTTTTCTACTTTATCTAGTAGTAGGTTATGGTCTACTTTATCAAATGCCTTACTGAAGTCCAAGTAAATTATATCTACAGCATTCCTCTGGTCCACTAATTTTGTCACTTTGTCAAAGAATGCAATAAGATTAATCTGGCATGATCTGTTCTTGACAAACCCATGTTGGCTTTTGGTTATTACTTTGTTTGCTTCTAGGTGTTCGCTGATTCGTTGCTTGATTATCTTTTCCAGAATCTTCCCTGGTATTGAGGTCAGGCTGATAGGTCTGTAGTTTCCTGGATCTATTTTTTTCCCTTTTTTGAAGATAATTTTTAAAATTTGCCATGTAAGAATTTCTTTTCATGCATCAGAGACATATTCAAAGTGCTTTTTCATTGTTGTTTAAATGTATTGTTGGAGGTACTGGTGGAGTACAGAGATTCTGGAAATACTGTGGGTGCTGTTTTTCCTGTTATATAACTCTGCAACTATCTGCCCCTACTTCCCATTCTGAAAAATGGAAAAAAAATTGCCACAGAAACTTTTTCATAAATAGAACTATGAGAAGCCAAGGAGGCTCCAGACTGATGTATGTATGATGTTTATACAAGACANTCTCTCCCTCTCTCTCCCTCTCTCTCCCTCTCTCTCCCTCTCCCCTCCCTTTTCTCCTTCCTCTCCCCCTGTGGTGCAAGATTGGAAGATATGGAGAGACTTAGCTCATAGAATCACCAAGAGTCGGACACGTCTGAATGGATAAAACAATTTCTCAAATCTGACAAAAAATCATCATCATCATCATCATCATCATCATCATCATCATCATCATCATCTTTAAGAACAGCAGAAACATCCACCCTCTGCTCATGTATACTGAACTGAAATTCTTTTCTCCTTGAAATAAATTCTGTTTTTGTAAGGAATTTCAAAAAGAAAGTCCAAAAAATGTCAGGGAATTTCTAGAAGCCTGGTACTCAGAAATCAGGCATCAATAGACACATAGAGTAGACATTAACAACATCTATAGACCATGCAAAAGGGAATATCAGCCACCACAAAAAGGAACAAAAAGACCCAAGCACATCTCTACCAGCAATCAGCACCCAGATCAGCATAGATTAACTCCAAGGTTAACCTCAGACCAACAATCAAGTAAACAAAACACCAATCAAGACACTGTCAAAGAAGCCAACAGCAAACAGCCCAACCAAAGAGTCTCTAAGACCATCCCCACCAACACTGACAGGCAAGCCACTAGAATATAAACTGACAGCAAACAGCACTCCTTACTAGCACTGATGATGTTACCTAGCTTGGGTAATGAAACGTCTGCAAGAAAATAAGCAAGCTCAGACAGCACCAAGGACCCCTCAATTTTAAAGAGTTTTTAAGATGTTCCTGTTTTGTTGAAGATTCTATACAGTCTATGGATTGGGGAGTTGTAGAATAAATAAACAAATCTCAAACTCAGTTGAAAAGAATATGATTCTAAGAATTCAGACTGTATTCCACAGAGTTATCTGTCCTTATTAAAAAAAAAAGCCCACAAAACAGCACAAGGCAAACAATGAAGAGATAGTTTTATAGAAATGATAAATGAATAGCTTTTTAGAAGTAATAAATGCAGGATGTATATCCTGGAGTAATTTAATTCTGCACTTAAAAAGATAGACAACCAAAAACCTTGCATTTTCCTTTAATTATGCAATGTGGCATTATGCCAGTATTAACAGACAAAAAGGAATGTAAGCCTGGAAGCAGGAAAGTCACAATTCAATTCTTTTGAAAAGAATGGAACATTGATTTACATTGATCTTAAGTAAGACTAAATTTTCTTAAAACCCTAACTTTCTGAAGAAAGATAGAACCCAAATGCCTCATCCTATTATGGTTAAGTAATTTTCACCAGTCTAAGATAGGATCTGAAAATATCTTGGTTTCTTTAACTTAGCTCTAGGCTCACACTAAGAGGAAAATATCTATTAGCCACTTCTGACACAGACGTAGTAATAAGATAAAGAATAGTATAATTCCTTATATTTTGGTCAAGATGATATGAGGCATCTGTCATATTTTATTTTTTAAGAAATTGAATATGCAGATAGGTGTGCATATCTGTATATTTCATTGCGAAATGTGACATGATTCCATCAGATCCGAATGGTCACACAATTATTTCACATGCAAAATCTTATTAATTGAACCCCAGCTTGCACTGGTTGGGTGTGGCTGGAGCTAGCTGCCAATATAGCATCACCTATGATTAAATGTTGCTAGATCTGTCAATATTTGTTGCCATTTCTGTTTTTACAGCCACCTTTCTACAAAAGGTTAGTGAATTTAACAGGCTCTGAAGAAAGCTCCTATCCCAATGCCTTTAAGATACTAACACAAGATACTTCATTGTTTTCAATATTAAAGGACTACATTGTTCTCTGACACACACATAAAGCATGTAGCATAGATTAAATCAATCGTGGTTTTGGTTTAATTTTCAATTTAAATGAAAGTTGTAGGAATGCTAGAGATAGGCTTATCTTGAATGATTTTTATTTTAAGATGGCAAGAAAAACAACCTAGGTGTTTTACAATTCAAGCTGTGCTACAGCTAGGTACCTGAAATTCAATTCCATTTTGTTCAGCTTCATCATGTTGTTTGCCACAGTGATGAAAAGAAACGGATGTGATTGATTAGGCTGAGCTAACTGGCTTGAGATGAGATAGAAACACTGGAGCAAACTGAGCCCTCGTTGAATACATGATGTCCAAGCCAGGCATAACACTGCTAATGTGGATTTTGTTTTTGTAAATTTGGAGTTGTGTGGAGTCTTAGATGCTTCAATAATTTGAATATTTTTTTAAAAAAAAACATATAACAGAATAACAGAGTTGGAAGGGACCTTGGAAGTCTTCTAATCCAACCCTCTGCTCAAGCAGGAAACCCTATACTATTTCAGCAAATGGTTGTCCAATATATTTTTAAAGAGTTGTATTATATACAGTATTAGATGCTGCTTAATGCCAAGAATAACCTACACAAAATTTGCTTTGCTTTCCTTGGCAGTTCAGTAACGCAGTAATGCAGCAAAACACCCCCCCCCCGATCATCTGTGTATGAAATGTGTGTGTGTGTGTGTGTGTGTGTGTGTGTATGTGTATGTGTATATATATATACAGTATATGTTTGAGAATGTGTATTTGTTTATAGGTGTATGTTTGTGTGTTTATTGCATGTGTATGCATGCACACACAGAGACAGAAACACACCTACACATAAACAGCCATACATATAATATTGGTTATGAGTAGATAACATTTGGCCAAGCAATGCTTTTAAGTGTGGTGAGGCAATTTTTTCCATTCTGCTTAAGGTCTGTTGTGGTTCTATAGCAGATCAATGAAGCTGGTGCCTCATATGGTACTTTTATAAGGATGCCACGTCTATCACAGTAAACTTTTCTTAGGGCCAGTTGCATGGAACATTGGCAACTTTTCCCTCCTCAACTCTGCCCATTATAAAACAGAAGTGGACGACTTGAGGACTTAATGGCTATGTCTGGCTCCAAAGCTTCTTTTTGCAGCCTTCATAAGCCTTTCAACAAAATCAGCATCTGTTTCTTTCCATTTTGAGATGAGGGGCATACTGTATAGGATTTATAACATAGACTTTAAAACAAGTTTTTATACAATGTTCCTAAAACAAGAAAAGCTCTTTCTAAAACCACAAGAAAAATCTTAGAAAAATCTAGCCGCACCCCTATCTGAAATTGTTCTACAGTCACCACTCTCCCCCAAAATACAGTGTGTGCTCTTGGCATTCAATAAGGTTGCCCACCCGAGCCCAAGTGATGCATGTGTCTGCATAATAATAAAAGTGGGATGTTTTTATTTATTTGTTTTATTTATTTAGTAAATTTCACCATTTACTAAATGACCACCCATTTCACGCAAAGTGACTCTGGGCTGCATACAACCATTAAATAAAACGATAAGGAGATAAGAGACAATTATTAAAAACAATCCTATTAAAAGTGCAATAATCTGATATGGAAATAGAATGCACCTCTTCATTTTTCTACACTTAAGAAAAAGATATGTAAAGATATGACACTTCTTTCAGAATCATCTCAGAGTTTAGCAGTGTTTGTCTCTAAATACCAGTTTAATTACTTTATTCTGATACAATTGGTGATCAGTTTCCAATTTTAGAATTCAGTTGATTCTCCTGAGGTTATTTCTGAGTATATTTGGAATGAATCCCAAAGGCTTTTTCAAGAGGCACCTGGATTTTCTTGTTTGAAGACGTTTCGCTTCTTATTCAAGAAGCTTCTTCAGCTCTGAGCTGAAGAAGCTTCTTGGATGAGAAGCAAAACATCTTCAAAGAAAAACAAGAAAGTCCAGTTGCCTCTTGAAAAAAAGCACCTTTGGGACAACTATGACCTGGATGACGGAGAATCTCCATAGACATTTGGAATGATTATAATTTGGATTGAAGAAATAAGGTTAGGCTCTTGAACAGAAATGTTTGATTTTATGTCCCATGAAATGAATAAATAGATTAAAGTTGGAAGACAGTATCTTTTATTTTTAATTTTAACTTACTATGCATACTAGCAGAACTCTGAGTAACAGTGATGGATTAACTATGGGGAAAAAAACCCCTCTGTAAACAGGCATTTTGCTTAATCTTCTAAACAATCGATATGCGATTTCAGTATGAATTGATAATAAGAACTTGCTGATGAGATGTCACATATAAGATGCTACCACAATATGCTCATATGGATTCAAGAATTATAACTATGACTGAATTCAGTCAAAAAAATGAGAGATATCTAAAGGACCGATGCAGAATATTGTTTGGTAGTAGGACCCTGGTTGTGTTCTCCTGCCTACCAAGTGAAAGACATTGAAGGGAAATGCAGTTCTCAACTTGGAGCCATAATTTTATGAAAATTACTGAGTACCACCTAGTTGTTGCAGTCATTTCTTCTTCCTCAACTGGATGTTTTCTATTCAACCTTTCCTTGACACTTGACACTGTTTAACTAGAGTCATGTGGATTCTTTATTTGACTTATGATTACATAATTATGATTATAATATATTTGCCTAGCTAGGAGGCTGCCTGAAAACTGGGTAAAGAGTGGTATGTTAACACATTGAGCCTACATATTTATTCAGTAGAAAAAGAAAAAAATAGTTTTAACTTATGATTTCAATTAGCACTTTTCCCCCCTTAATCGCTTTTTTTAGTTTGTTGTTTACTGGCTGCATCTGAATGTCATTTGTGTCTCCCCCCCCCTTTTTTTAAAGTGGAAGGCAATAGAAAGAGGGGAGGCAGCTCTCCTTCATGCAATTTTAATTGGATAATCCTCAAATAACCTTTTATCCTAAGGTAACATAGAAGAGATATGATCCCGGAAGGGAGATAGAAATTTAAGAATGATATACTTAAATATAATGGATGTTACTCAGTACTGAAAAGAACACTTCTGAATATTGGTCTGGCACTCTTTCTCCTGTTCTTTGCTTTTTTCTCACCCAAACAGATCAGTATATAGTGATACTGGTACCTGTGCATAAACAATGGGGACTATCAGTTTTCACACCCACAGCATATCTCACATAGTGTTTATTTAGTTTAATTCTGGGGTGGTTTATTTGTTTGTTTTTAGGCTGCCTTTACTTATTCAGAAACCACAGCTGGGCCTGACAG
Organism: Thermophis baileyi; assembly: GCA_003457575.1. NCBI lineage: Eukaryota > Metazoa > Chordata > Lepidosauria > Squamata > Dipsadidae > Thermophis > Thermophis baileyi. Next base: position 8,811,141 of record QLTV01004086.1, on the reverse strand, counting down.
ATAACAGCTTACTATAAGTGATAAATCACCTTTTGTTTGATTTTTAGCAGGAAAAAAAAAAGAAAACAAAATGTGTACACATCCATTCTTTTTTAAAAGTCAAAGGAATCAGGAAATTAATTTATCATCTCCCTAATTCCCTCTTTCTTGAAAATAGTTCTACACCACCACTGATTCTATCTCTGAATCTCTCGCAAAGCAGTTTCAAATTGATCCAGGATCGATTGTATTTCTGGTGACCTAAAAATAAGAGAAGATCATGAATCAGTCAGAGATATCTGAAGACTGTGGTCAAAATAGGTTGGTGGCTGTTGCGGTACAATTGAAGCTCTGCCATTGGTTTTTTTTCCATATGTATGGCATGTGCAACACACTTTAAAAACAGGTGGGGCTTCAATCACATTCTCACAGCCACCATTTTAACATTGTTGAGCATGCTCTGTAGATACCACGGGTATTTAATCTCTTTCCCTCCAGCTGACTGAGAGGCAAGAATGTCATCCAATGTCTTCCTCCCTGAGCTAGCATCAAACATGGAATACCAAAAATCCAATCTCTACAAAGCCACAAAGAAATAAATAAAATAAACTGCTGGAACACCTATGTTTTCCAATACAGGTAGTCCTCGCCTTATGATCACAGTTGGGATCAGAATTTCTGTTGCTAAGCAAGGGAGTTGTTAAGTGAATCACACCCAAGTCTACAACCTTTTTTGCTATGGTTGCTAAGTAAATCAATGCAGTTGTTACATGAATAATAGCAATAGCACTTAGACTTACAGTATATACTGCTTCACAGTGCTTTACAGGCCTCTCTACATGGTTTACAGAGTCAGCATATTGCCCCCAACAATTTGGGTTCTCATTTTAGGAACCTCGGAAGGATGGAAGGATGAGTCAGCCTTGAGGTGGTGAGGATCGAACTGCTGGCAGTCAGCGGAATTAGCCTGCAATACTGCATTCTAACCACTGTGCCACCATGGCTCATGCTGGTTTCCAAGCAATTGGTTGTAAATGACTCTTTTCAGTGTTGTTGAAACTTCGAACAGTCACTAAATTAATGCTTGTAACTCAAGGACTACCTGTACTGCACTTGTGTGTCTTTGTCTGGTGTTTTGCAAAGAAAAGAAAGAACAAAACAGAAGTTGCTATGAGAAGCATCTATGAGAGAGAAGGTGAACCGTAAAAAGGTAAATAAATAGCAATAGCAATAGCAATAGCACTTAGACTTATATACCGCTTTACAGTGCTTTACAGCCCTCTCTAAGCGGTTCACAGAGTCAGCATATTGCCCCCAACAATCTGGGTCCTCATTTTACCCACCTCGGAAGGATGGAAGGCTGAGTCAACCTTGAGCCGGTGAGATTTGAACTGCCGAACTGCAGCTAGCAGTCAGCTGAAGTAGCCTGCAGTACTGCACTAGAGCCGAGGTGGCGCAGTGGTTAGAGTGCAGCACTGCAGGCTACTTCAGCTGACTGCTAGCTGCAGTTCAGCGGTTCAAATCTCACCGGCTCAAGGTTGACTCAGCCTTCCATCCTTCTGAGGTGGGTAAAATGAGGACCCAGATTGTTGGGGGCAATATGCTAACTCTGTAAACCGCTTAGAGAGGGCTGTAAAGCACTATGAAGCGGTATATAAGTCTAAGTGCTATTGCTATTGCTATTGCACTCTAACCACTGTGCCACTTCGGCTCTTTCCGAGCATGCACATCTTCCAAAGAGTTTCATCTACACACACACCCTCCCCCCACCCCGATTAAAAAAAACATATGAGTTATAAAGGCAAAATCATTTCACACCAACAGTCTTGCATCCAGGTCCTTATTCCAATAATTGTAAGTATGGTTGATGTTGCTGCAGTGGCTGCACAGACAAAATCAAGCTTCAGAGACTGGAAGCTGATCTACTACACATTAAACTAAAGTGGGGTGGACCAATTTTTTTGTTGAGCATGTAATACACTAATACACTATGAACAATTTGGGTTGGTGTAGAAATAGTAGTAGCAGCATTTCTTCCATTAGATAATCTGCCTAATTACGAAGTAACTCAAGGCAACATCAAGACTTTTCAAAACACATCAAACACTGGACAGATAGAAAGAAAGAAAAAGCCAATAATAAAATGTAACAGCAATGGAAATATTGTTTTTTTAAATTAAAATATTACATCCTTGAAACAGATCCATGAATTGCTTAGGACCAAAGGCTGCTGGAAAGGCAATGTTTCAAAGTTTCCCTAAACAATTGCATGACCTTCTCCAGGTAGGTGTCACAGAGAATGTTGTACAGAGGGTGGGAGCCTCTGAACCAGGGGTGGGTTCTAACTTACCTCACTGCCGGTTCGCTTCCTCCCACGCCACGTGGCCATGCCTCAGTACAAAAAAATAAAAAAAATAAAAAATAAAAAAAATCAAGTTTTTTGAAAAAAGCCAAAAACAAGAGGGCAGCGCATGCGCAGTGCCGGCAACCCCCCAGTTTCTGCGCATACGCAAAAGAAAAAACCAACAAAAAAAAAAATTCCCCCCCCCCAAAAAAAATTCCAAAAAAAAGATGGCAGTGTCCACGGACTGGCACCGACAGAACCGGCTCCGTGACGTCACCACCGGTTTACTACCGGTTTGGGCGAACCGGTCTGAACCGGGAGGAACCCACCTCTGCTCTGAACCTTGAAACATCTTAGGAACCTATAGGCCTTTAGAAACACACTGTCAACTTCGAAACGGATGGGCCTGCCGCAGCCATTTTCTCCATTTCTCAGCTTGACACTTTGGGGGGGGGGGGAGGGAGCTCTGGAATGTCAGACCAGACATCAACAACTTACTATCTCGTGGGAACCAAGGTCATCCCAACAGGTGCTGGCCAGAGACTGGAAGAGGTTACGAAGGAGATGCCGGAACACCTAATTGAACAATGTGACCTGTGACAAGGAGGGAGGGAGCTGTCTAATCTTTAATTATATGGAAAGTGCGGGAAATGGCTAGAGCTGGTTTTGCATTTCAAACGTGCCAAAATGATGTACTCAATAAAGCAGTTCTTTGAGAAAGCCATCTTCCACCTAAATGGAATTCTTTAGAAATTGCAGAGGTTTGTTGTCTGAGGTCAATCTGTGTTTTTACAGTAAAGTCAATTACAGTTGTTCTCTGGCCTGGAGTTTTTTCTACTGGCCCCAGAAATGCTGGCAAGCAATTATATGCAGCTTACAGCAAAATATATCATGGAATGAGATATGAGACCAGCACCTTTATGTACAATTGTCTCTACCGCACTTCCCAATACATCTTAATCTGTACATTAAAACTTGATCTTCAAGCACGAATGGATGACCCGATACTCTCTAAATCTTTTGGAATTCCATTATCATTTCTAGGAAACATTTCTAATGGTAATGAATTGTGGAACTTGTCCAAAACATTTTGATGGAACTGGATATTTGCCTTTTCCATACAGCCCCAAATATATTGAAAAGACTGGAACAAGAAATTTCATTTATTATTAGACTAGAAAAATGAAAACCACAGGCTTGCATCTAGTGATGTGACTGAAGTTAAGTCTTTCTCCTACTTAACTTCGGTTTCCAAACTGTAAAATGGGAATATGAATGCTTTCACCCACATCAAAACATTTTTTGTACATCACAAGTACAGTGCTGTTTCCTGTAAGAGTGAACTTAGGTGATGAGTGCTGAGAAAAGGCTTGTCAGCTGAGCCACTGGGTGAAATACTTTGTTTATATTTTGCCTTTCTGGAGAAGTCAAAGATAAGTAGGAAACAGTGGAACTAGAAAATAAGTTAAGACTAACAACAAAACAACAACAACAACAACAGAAGCAGGAGGGAGGCTGTATCAAAGGATAAAGCTGAAAAATTACACATGCAGGATTATATCTGAACTCAAAAAGTTCTAATACAGACAAGGCAGATCTGAATTAGAAACGTTCTGCAGTGAACATGAAGACGTGAAGACGACTATTATTCAAAGTGTTTTAAATATCAATAAAAAAAAACAAAGTTGAAAAAAATATTAATAATCTGCATTGTTACTTTGCATGGCCCAGAGTGAACAAACCTCTAGGATTGAAACTTGCCAACATTTCAGACAAGCTGAGTTAATTGGAATCATGCTTGACTTTTTAATTATTCCTTTAATTTTTGTTCAAAAGCTGACATTGCAAAAGTAGCCCTGCAAACAGGAAGTCTTTTTTTCCTGAGCTAATTAGATAAAGCCTTTTAAATGGTTAATGTTCAATTTGCATCATTAAGGAAGTCATGAAACACCTTCAGTATGCCTAAATAGCTGCATTGCTGCTGCTCCCCCCCCACTTTCTCTTGGCCAGTGATGTGTGATATCAGAAATGGCTCCAAAATATAATTTAAAACACCGATTTTGGACCACTCCAGGCTATCATAAAACGGTTGTAAAAATAACTTATTTTCAAAAGTCTTAGATAACAAAAGAAAGAAAGAAAGAAAGAAAGCCTCCATATTATCAGTGTTTAGCACAGACCAAGCAATTTTATTTCACAGCAGTCATAACAATCAGCACTGTTGGAAGGAAGAAGGTTATCCATTTGATGCTGAAGTTGCTACTAGAAATACGGGGCTTGCTATTCAATTCTTCTTGTTGGAGGTGTGAGATTATGAGTCACAGATGGCAGAGATGTAAAAAGCATTTATAATGTTTGGAACATGATACGAAGAATTGACCTCATCCCTGGGCGACATTCTAAAGCAGGGATACCATTTACATTTTTAATAATGTATGAGCTGTGTCTTCCGAGGTGGCGCAGTGGTTAGAGTGCAGCACTGCAGGCTACTTCAGCTGTCTGCTAGCTGCAGTTCGGCTGTTCAAATCTCACCAGGCTCAAGGTTGACTCAGCCTTCCATCCTTCCGAGGTGGGTAAAATGAGGACCCAGATTGTTGGGGGCAATATGCTGACTCTGTGAACCGCTTAGAGAAGGCTGTAAAGCACTGTGAAGCGGTATATAAGTCTAAGTGCTATTGCTATTGCTATTCCTATCAGCAGTTACAGTGACCTGTTAATTCAGTTCATTTAGGCAGCTGACACTCCCTAAATTACCTTCCTATCTAATCCCTCCCTTCTTTTTAATCTTTCTTTATCTTCTTTTGCTATGGAAAAAACAAAGCAAAACAAAAACAAAAACCGGGCTTCCTATTATTTCACAGAGGCTAAGGATTGTCACAACAGTACACTGTTAAATGATCCAGAGGGTTGCTGTTTTAATCCTGGTGGTTTTGGAGAATGCATCCGGTAGCTCTGATCTGTGGGTTTCTTAGCTGAACTGCAGAAAGGGAGGAAGATAATCGGTTAGGGAAGAGTGCAGCATGGATGGTGTTAGATTTGCGCGGGAATGAAGAGGCGAGACGTAGGAACAGTTCAGCACCTTTATTGTCTATTAGCTAGAACTAATACGGACTGCTGGCAGGCTGCAGGGAAGCCGCTTTTAAGGGCTTCCCTGAAGCCTGTTAGCCACTGACAGCAGTTTATTTCTCCCGCTGCTAGATTAGCCAATCAGCGGTGGCTATGCAAATCCGTACTCTGTACGTCACGTCAGTACGTAACAGATGGCATGAAAGTCATCTAAGGGCTTCATGCTGAGAATCTGCTTCAAGATAGAGGTGGGAAGCCCATTAAATGACACTGATGCAGGTTAGACATTCTAGTGTTAAGCACCTTATCCTCACCCGCCTTCCAATTCGTGCAAGGATTTTTCACTGGACCAAGTATCCATTTTCTTTTGTTAACTTTTTGCTTAACCTTAAATTAAATATTAAATTAATGTGGGGGTATTTGGAAACCTGTGATAAATCAAACGACTTTCTTTAAAGTTTTATTTTTCTGGTCCTCTCATTACAAAATTGTGATCACTCAACTCACTCTTGGGAAATTAGAAACTAGCTGTTGGAGAGACAGGACCAGCCTTTTTTTTTTTTTTTTTAATAGCAGCAATCTTATTTTGAAATGGTCTGCTAATGGGAGTTGAATTAGCAATTTAGCATTTAAAGTAGCTCAATTCTTTGCTTCTGACAGCCAGTTTTCCTTGCTCAGCATATACTTCATGCTTCAGGGCCCAGGAATGATGGGAGGCATTTTTAACAGATTCTATAATCCAGCAGAGTCTAGCAAGGACAGAAACTCTGTGTTTCTGCATATGTGTTCCCATTGTCAAGATACACTGTGCCCAGAGCCTATCAGAAGTAGCATTAGAGCAGAAAACTATGCTAGCTGGAAAGTTGAGGCAGGGAGGGGTGTCTATAATTGCATATCTGGAGGGCATTCAGTTGAGGAAAGCTACAGCAGGAGGAGGTTGCCTAGGACTGGGAATCATGACATGCTCCATGTTGAATCCAGTAGTGTGAGTAGCCCCCATTCCCATTTGTGCCTCATCCATAGTGTGTTGGCTTCCCTGGGGCAGAAGTTGTGAAGAAGACAGCAGCTCAGGAAGAAAAAAAAATCTAGATGTACCTAGGAAAAAAAAAATCAATGGGCTAGCTTTAGGCTAGGTAAATTCCCTGCTTACTCTGCCAAAAATCAATTACACTAACTGTGAAGGGTCATTCAGAGCTTAATGCCTGCTTTTTTGGATAGACCTGAACTCAGCTGGCATCATTTCCCTGAAAATTCGATCTTCTGCTAACATTGTTTGTTGCCAAGTCTGTTGGGTCTTGAAAATTTGGAGCAAACTCTATGAAAAAGCTGGTAGAGTTGGCACTTTTTGATTTCTTTCTACCTGAGTAATATTATCCCATGACACAATAAATGCTGCCAAAGATACAACTCATTAAAAAAGACAACAGCAACAGACAGCCTACACCAAGTCTGTGAAGCATTCTGCAATTTTTTTTAAAAATCTTTAAAAAATTTTTTTCTAGGTTTATCATAGAAGGGAGCAGTTCCTTCACCACAATTTTATATATTCCTTTGAGATATTTCTGCACCCCTACAGAGTCTATATAGAAAGGGATGTCCCTTTACAAATGAGTGTTAGCAACAGATGAGGCTGTAACCTACACATCTAGTATGGTTTAAATTACAGATATATATCTGTAATTTAAACCATACTAGATGTGTAGGTTACAGTTTTGGCATTTGAATTCACAGATGCTCTGTAGGCAGCAATATTGTTATTGGCACAAACACTTCAGATAAACACAAAAAAACAGGATATGTTGATGCTTCTTCTGAGACCGAGAAGAGATTGTCTTGGTGAAATTTGAAATCACTTTGTATGATCACTCCTCCTATGTAAGTGTTGGCCTACTTCCTTGCAGGACAAGCAACGTTACACAAATCAGACAATCGGAAGGATTCTGGTAGCATGTCTTCCGATTGACAAATGTTAAAAGGCATATGCTTATTGAAGGGCAGAACTGTTGCTGCCACACTCTGAGCCTCAGTTACGCATGGCTCTCCTCAGGACTGACAAATAATAAGCCAAAGGAAGAAGGCACAACATAAAGAAAAGAAAAGAACATTAAACTAGAACTAGTTTGCACTGACCCAATTTACAAACTAACCACTACTTTTGATTTATTCCTGGGTTGATAAGTAGTATCAGGGTCATACTGATGTTATCTAGGAAACCATTGCCATTAAGAGCGGTCCATATTTTGTTGTTGTTGTCGTCGTCCTCCTCCTCCTCCTCTATTACTGGGCAGAGAGCTTTCTTTCCTTCAGTCTTTGTTTTCCCTTTCTTCTCTCTCTTTGCATGATGGAGATCCTCCCTCCCTCCCTCCCTCCCTCCCTTCCTTCCTTCCTTCCCCCCACAACAGATCATGCTGACCCACCCACTCACACACCTCATCCTTTAGAACTCTTGTTGGAGATGTCCCTAGCCAAGCCTTGCTTTCCCACTGAAGTTGCCTGGAAAGCCCAGGTTCCCCCCACCCCCGAAGCAATGGTCCTCAGCAGCGCAAGAGAAGCAGCACTGCTCAGCAAAAGAAGCTGTAGGACACCTTTTTGACTTGAGGCAAGCGATGATGCCACTTCACCAGGCTGATTCTCTTCCTGAAGCACTTCCGTGACCCAGCCTTCACACCTCCAGTGTACATCTTCCAGGACTTGGTCTGAATCACTTAGAGTAGAAAATGACTTGCATGGGCTGCAAGTCTATTTTAAGAGAACAATAATAACATTCCAGTCTGATGCACATATCAAACAAGTTGCACAGGTACTCAAACACTTCTGCGGTATGTTCTTATTTCACTCTAATTCAAAAAAGCTTCAACAGCGTCATTCCTTACATCTACTTTTCATTTGTTCTATTGTGAGATAAATCTATTTTCTAATGTGTTTTTGTATAAGACTTGAGTTTTCTTTTCCAGCAATTTTTCTGCTTGTTACTTTTATTTCTCCCCCCCCATGTCATTTCCACCCAAGATTAATACTTGTCATTACTCCCAAAATTCTTCTCCATTTCTTCTAGTTCCATAAGCTCACACTTATTTGTTGCTGTTTCACTTGGTTTGCTATTCATTTACTCCTCTTACATTTCAAGGCACAATCACTCATTTTCCATGGTCCTCATCAGATGAACCAGTTGCACTTGCTCTCAACCTCCCAAAATGAGTTTTGTTAACACCATATTTTATATTTTGGAATTAAGATAAAAGGTAGACTAGCTTACGAGCCTTATCCATACCCATGCCTCATTTCACCTTACTGTAATAAGGCAATGAGGCATGGGTATGAATAAGGCTGGTACCAGCGGTGGTTTGCTCCCGGTTTGGCCCGGTTCTTAGAACCGGTAGTGGCGGTGGCGGGAGGCTCTGCCCACCCACCCGGGACGCTTCTGCACATTCGCAGAAGCATCGCGCGCACGTGCACGTGCACACGAGAACCGGTAGCAACGGGTTTTAGAACCCACTACTGGCTGGTACCATATTGTAATTAGGAAATGAATTATGAAAGAACAAATGTAATTAATACTGGGCTCAACAGTAGCAACTGCGACAGGGATCTTGGAGTCCTAATGGACGGTTACTTAAATATTTTTAAGTCAGCAGTGTGCGGTTGCTGCAAAAAAAGCCAACACAGTCCTAGGAAGCATTAACAGAGGGACAGAATCAAGAACATGGGAAGTGTTAGTATCAATTTATAATGCCTTGGTAAGACCACACTTGGAATATTGCATCCAGTTTTGGCCGCCATGATATAAAAAAGATGTTGAGACTCTAGAAAGAGTGTAGAGAAGAGCAACAAAGATGATTAGGGGACTGAAGGCTAAAATATATGAAGAACAGTTGCAGGAATTGGGTATGTCTAATTTAATGAAAAGAAGAATTAGATGTGACATGATAGCACTGTTCCAATATCTAAGAGGCTGCCACAAAGAAGAAGTGGTCAACCTATTCTCCAAAGCAGCTCAAAGCAGGACAAGAAGCAATGGATGGAAACTAATCAAGGAGAGAAGCAACTTAGAAAAGTAGAAATTTCCTGACAGAACAATTAATCAGTGGAATGACTTGCCTTCAGAAATTGTGGATGCTCCAACATTGGAGGTTTTAAAGAAGATATTGGACAGCCATTTTTGTCTGAAATGGTATAGGGTTTCCTGTTTGAGCAGGGGTTGGACTAGAAGACCTCTAAAGTCACTTCCAATTCTGTTATTCTTAAGTTGGGCACATTTTGGCCAGTACATGCCACACACTCAATCAAAATATGTGTTTTACTCTAGACTTGCTCAAGCTATTGTAGGTAGGTCAAGATCTCTAATTACTATTTTGCAAGCTAAAATGCTGTTGTTCACATCCCACCAACTGTGAAATACATGCAGTGTACAGATGCACACTCAGGATATGCATTTCTCATAGGGGAGGGGGAAAAGAGATAATACAGTATAGATCAACCATTCCTTCCCTCTTTGAGAAAATCATTCTTTCACCTCTTGGTACTTCTTTGGGTGGTGGTGTCCAACAGAGAGTTCAAGCTAACTTTACTGAATATCAAAGTTATTGATCTCTTGGTGTGATAAAGTCTTATTTAGATTGAGTTCAACTTTTGGTACTAATTCTTGCTTTTAATTAGCTTTTATGTAAATATTGATTGTTTATGGAGTTCTGATCTGTTCTATGAGTGAGAGACATCGTGGACTAGATAAAATGATCATCCTGTTGAGAGTTGTGTATATATGCAATTGTCTTTGGAATTTTAAAATGCATTTGATATATTCTGTTACACAGATTTAAAATATCCAAATATCCTGAATATATTGTAATCCTCGAACATTTGCTTTTAACTTTTAATAAAGTTTATTTTGTTTTACATTTGTAAAATTAAATAACAAGTTGGGCATTATTATTCTTGTTATTATTGACAACCTATTTTTCTGCTCTATCTGAGGACTCAGGTGAGCTAAGTAAAATGGATGTACTAAATAAAGAATTAAAAATGAATAAAGCACAAATTAAAGTTAAAGCTAAACTTAATTAACTATTAAAAGCCTAGATTCATCTTTGATACATTTCTAAAGGAGACAGGCAGGGCTATTTCCCACATATTGTAGTTGTTCAAGGTGATAGCATTCTGATTATAGTTTATAATTAGTCTGACACACAGCAGACACTGGCTACCACTCAAGATTAAATCAAGAGGCACATGCCTTTCAGTTCATTGTAACTAGCTACTTTAAGGGGGACAGTTATTTATTGCTTCCAAAAATGTTGTTTCCTTGCCATTATATGAACATACGTTAATCACTCAATGTGAAATAAACACTTCCTTTTGAGAACAACAGTTAGCAGGGCAGAAAGTGTAAACATGTAATTTCACCAAATTGTCAGCTTATTATGAGAGAGTTAAAGCAGTGTCATAAAAACATAATTGGGTGTTTATGGAAATGCCCATTTGCAGTGCAATGCAATGGGGTACAGGTTTGAAAGCATATTGATAACACATCTGCATCTATATTTTGATAATTTGATTGTAATATTCTTATTTTTAAAAGGAGGAAATATTGTACAATGTTGGTATAAATTAAATTTATAGACTAAAATCGGAATGGAAGGAAATTCCACTACTTTGCTACCAGTATAATAGTACATACCAGCTGGAGATTCTGACATGTATTGTAATTCTTCATGTTAAATAGGGGAGCATAACTTAAAGCCACCCTTTGGCTGTAGCCTATGGAAGCTTTAGGAGTCATCCTCAGAGTCCCTCCAAGACTGTAATTTTTACTGGATAAAAGAGGGGAAAAAATGTGAAAATGGATTAAACAAAATTCAAAATAAAATTTGATTTCTGTGTTTTAGAAATTGAGTGATGATTTTCAATCTACATGGAAACTAGCAGTGGCAACTTAACACATATGCTTGGGCTTCTCACCAGATCTTCTGCTCAACCTGGAATGTGATTAGGCCAAAGCATTCATTAAACAGTGTACAGCAGACACAGATCACAATTGGATCTAGCCAGAACTCCAACCTTCACTGGCAGTGAAACCAATCCAGCAATTTTCTTGGCATGCCTAACTAAACTTTAAGTCCCTAAACATCAAAGAGCCTTCACTCTTGCACGATGTTATGCCCTCTCTCCAGGAAGATTAACCCAGAAAGACAGTGCCCCTATGACTTTGGAGGCACAAAAAGAATACAACATGTGCTTCTCTAATGCCTGTACTACAGAGACATTCGTACTAGTTTCATCTCATCATTTCTGCACAAATACCCAGGGAGCACAGAGCAATTCTATATCTCTATGCTACTATACTAACCCTGCCACAACATACAGTGTTGCTAGGTTCTACACAGTAGTGCTTAAAATTTGTCAGAGGATGGCCTGTGCCACAAACTATACTTAGTAAGCACCTGGTTCATTATTATTATTATTTATTAAATTTGTATGCCGCCCAACTCCCAAGGGACTCTGGGCGGCTCACAACAATATAAAAAAACCATTAAAAGAAAACATAATAAAAACAGTTAAATTTAGAGTGCTTGGTAATTTGATACAAACCTTTTATATTTCCCTACACCAGGGGTGTCAAACTCGCAGTCCACTGGCCAGATGTGTCACGCACTGGCCACGCCTGGTTTAGCAAAGGGGGAAATAGTCGCGATACGTCACATGACGCCGCTGTGACAATGTGTGTTTGACACCTCTGCCCTACACCATCTCCTGGCCCTACCCCTTCATTCAGGTCCGTATAGAGTTTTCTGTTTTAGTATCTTCTAACTTTTTATTTTTAAAAAGATTCTGATATAGTTTTTAATTGAGTCTACCCCACCCTCCTTATGCTGCTCTCTGGTCATAACAAAGATTTTATTTGATATGTTTAGTGAGGCAGTTTCCCACATATTCCCTGTTCTGAAGCATGACTTTGACTTGAGTCTTAGGAGATTTCCAGATGATAGTTGGATCCAAGCAGACATTCATTCAAGAAAAAACTCAGTAAGATCCTTCAGTGAGCACATTATGCATTTGAAACCAACAACATAATATAAAAAAAATTCATTTGATTTGTAGTTTCTGAACTACACAAAAACTGATCTTATCTAATCTTTTAGTTTACTGATGGTGCAAGCCATTTGGCTTAGGAAGAAGCTACCATTAAATGTCAAGGGAAGTACTATTATATTTATATTTATACCTGAAGAACAAGTTTGCTTGGAATTTTAAGCATCTGTGTCATGTGCTAGTTTTGTACCAGGTGAGTAGTTTGCTCCATGACCTTACTGAAACTTAGTCAAGAGAATGACCTCAAGGAGTGTTAAGAAAAGTTATCAGATTGCTGAATCTAAAGCAGTTTGAAAAATTGCTTTATGTCTTCCTGTACAATGCAACTGCAAATGTGTAAAGAATGTTTATTATTGGAACCATATTAAAAGCAAAGCAAACGTGAAGAAAAAGAACTGTATGAGGATATAGCGCTTCAAGGTTGACTCAGCCTTCCATCCTTCCGAGGTGGGTAAAATGAGGACCAGATTGTTGGGGGCAATATGCTAACTCTGTAAACCGCTTAGAGAGGGCTGTAAAGCACTATAAAGCGGTATATAAGTCTAACTGCTATTGCTATTGCTATTCTTTGTCAATCATTGTTTAGGTAAGTGATGTGTCTTAATTACTAGGATTACATTTATCTGATACATTTGTAGAGTTGTCCACCATTATGGAAGTGTATAAACATTCAAGATCAATGAGAAAAGACTTGGCCTCTGTCTCTGAATATTCCTTGGCTACAATTTCATTTTATTTATTTATTTATTTATTTAATTTATTTATTTGTCAACATGAAAATGTGGAATTCCCACTGAAGTGGTACCTATTTATCTGCCCACATTTGCATGCTTTCAAACTGCTAGGTGGGCAGGAACTGGGGCAAGTAACAGGAGATCACTCTGTCACATGATGCTTGAGTATTGAACCTGGCTGTTGGCTTTCCAGCTGACAAGCCCAGTGTCTTAACCTCTGAGCCATTGCACTGCCCCGACCAACAGGAAGTATTTCAATACAGGACTTTTATTTATTTATTTATTTATTTATTTGTTTGTTTGTCAAACATTTACAAGATATCAGGTATATGTATAAACATAAACATAATGGAAGTGAATACAGATATATGAGGAGAAACTGTCACATGATGCTTGAGTATTGAACCTGGCTGTTGGCTTTCCAGCTGACAAGCCCAGTGTCTTAACCTCTGAGCCATTGCACTGCCCCGACCAACAGGAAGTATTTCAATACAGGACTTTGGGGCTATGTGTGTCTGTGCCAATTTCTTTTCTGAAATGTGAAGTGCAGTGCAAGGGACCTGGCTCTTGTCTGTAATTGGAGCATGTCTATCATGACATCCAGAGGAACACAAATAGTCTAAACCAGTAGTCCGGATCTACCT
>QLTV01004086.1:8778672-8794998 GCA_003457575.1 Thermophis baileyi | reverse complement strand
GGTAATGAAGTCTTTTGAGTTCTGCACGGAGTTCGCGGGAACGGATTCGTTGTAGTACGGATAGGTCAGGCCGTGCGAGAAGTTCTTTGGGGTTGGAGTCATTTCTGTTAATAGAGTTTATAGTGTAAATGAATTTTCGTTTGCTGATTTCGTCCTTGCAAATGACTCTACAGAATCGTGGGACCACCGAACCATCTCTGTACTTGAACTCGGGGCCATCTCTGGAAACTTCGATGATTTCCTCGGGGGAGATGGTTGGTGCAATAATTTTGCGAACCTTTGTGATATCAGGTTCATTGGTGACATCTAGCCCAAATAAAATAGCGTTATTACATTTCTTACGTTATTAATTTCTAAGAAAACAAGCACATTTACTTCTCACCATTATAAAGGCTAGAATCCATTATATGGATAATGGATATTTTTCTGTGTAAAGTATTATAATATATGCCAAACAAAATCTACACAACTATTTTGGAATTCTATGTTTACAAGCAGAGAATACCATCACCTTAACATCAATGGAGTGAAAATGGAAACTGAATCTGCTACAAAGAAGAAAAAATGTTTATTAGCCATGGTGGGAATGAGCAGTGGTGCACAGTGGTTAGAATGCAGTATTGCATTCTAATCCTGATGAGTGCCAGGAGTTCGATCCTGACTGGTTCAAGGTTGACTTGGCCTCCCATCCTTCTGAGGTTGGTAAAATGAGGACCCCATTGTTGGGGGCAATATGCTGACTCTGTAAACTGCTTAGGGAGCGCTGTAAAGCACTATGAAGCAGTATATAAGTCTAAGTGCTATTCCTACTCCTATTATGAATAAGGACAAAGCCACATCTATATGATTGTTAGCTCCACACTCTGTTTTTCCCTTAAATATAACTGGACATCAACCAAATACATTCCAAATTCTAAGCACATTCAACTCTGCACAGAATCTTCATTCAGGCTCAGTTCAGAAAGGCCAGAAATGGATAAACCAGGATGTTCTCAACAAGGCTGGTGTGTGAGTCCCTACATTGTTTTTGCCCTTTGATATATCACTAAAAATGTTTAAATATGTCTACAGTTGTGCAGAGAAGTTTTGATATCCACAATAGCAATAGCTTTATTGTTTCTTTAGTCTAAAAATTCACAGAGAAAAAATATTTATGAAGGTAACTATGATTTCAACAAAGCCCAAAAGATGAATCAAAATGGAAGCCATACTTTTATATAAAATTAAAAATGAGGAGTAGCTTGCAACCATCATTAAACAGCATTAAAAAGCTTTCCCCAACTGTGGAGTTCTTGGTGCTCTTGAACTTGGTTGTTTGCTTGCAGACATTTCATTAACTAACTAGGTAACATCTTCAGTGAAGTTAGTGCAAATCTCAAAAGTTACAACCAGCATGGCTAAAATTACATGGACTGGAAATTCAACAAGTTTGAATAAATAAAATTTAACAGGTTCGCTGATCTTCAGGTTGATGAAGGTTGATATAGGTATATCAGTACTATAAAAATTGTATCAGAGGTCGTGAAATGTTTTAATACTGCAATACATGGTGCTTTAGCCATTTCTGATGCTTTGATTCACATATTTTCTATACCCTTTCATACTCTATACACCTTAAAATACTTTTTACTATAGAAAAAAATGTTCCACAAACACATGGTAGGAAAACCACCAAGGTTCCATAATAAATGAAATGAGAACTGTTCTTCAAAGCAAATATAAACATTTTATTTATACTCCTACAAAGGTATTTAAATATTATCACTCTGCCATGTCAAATTAGCACTTCTTCCTTGATGCTAATATTTTTGTTAAAAAAATATACTCATAGCAACAGGAAAAACAAAACAAAACAGCAATAATAGATTTTTCTGACTGCTTCAGACACAACCTTTCTGAACAGATTTTAATAATAACAAAACACCACATCAGAACTCTCAGTTCTTTACGATGGATGACTAAGCCACCTAAACAGAGCACTTTTATAAAAAGGTAAATAATTTCTCCCCAACTACTGGTACAGGATTATACCTCAGGCAAATGATATAACAGAAATGGGAGACCTTAATAAGATAAGAAATCTTATCTTATTAAGAATTCACTATAAAGACCCAGAACATTGCCATACATTTTTGACCTAGGATACTAAACTAGATTGAAGGAACTCTCAGGTGATGGCATTTGCTCCAAATATTCTTTCCCATCATTCCTGGAAGCCTGCTCCCAGATTAGCATATTGTGGGTTTGCTAAATCACAGAAATTAGTGGCTCCAAATTTGCCATTGATAATGTTACTTATAATGATTCAGAGCCATGCTTAAGGTATTGTGAATAATGGCAGGGATGAATGGTTACTGTTGCCTATCTTGATGCTATTAAAATTAATTTTGCCCTTTGTTGAATG
This sequence comes from Thermophis baileyi, assembly GCA_003457575.1. Taxonomy (NCBI): domain Eukaryota; kingdom Metazoa; phylum Chordata; class Lepidosauria; order Squamata; family Dipsadidae; genus Thermophis; species Thermophis baileyi. The sequence continues at coordinate 8,792,594 of QLTV01004086.1, read as the reverse complement.
AAGGCAAATATACGTGTCCTGAGATAATGTTGCAGGATCCAATCTGGGTCGGTCACTGGGACCAGAGGTTTAGTCTTCCAAGTTTTTTTTTTTGACTCGTGATGGAGCCTCTCTCTAGCAGAGTGTGTGCTTTTCCTTTGTGGTCATAACAAAGCTGGAAGGCAAAGAAAGAAAAAAAAAAAAAAAATGGTAGGAAGGAAGGCTGGGATGGACTTGCAGCTCTGATCCTTTCAGCTTCATCTGATTTGTTTATAACAAATCATGATGCATTTTCATCATGAAAGTATTTCAAAATAAAAAGAGTGATGGGAATAACAACGTTATCCTTCATCTGAGGTAGGGATACAGCATGCGGTTTCTCCATTTGTGACCTTTCACAAGATCGTTTTCATGTCTAGATCATTTTTAAAAAAAACACATCTGAAGAAATATTCGCTAGAGTGAATGGGGACACAGAAAGATTGTCCTTTTTTGATATACATGAAGTCAAGTGGGTGAAGGATCTCTTTCATGGGACTGGCAAATATCAGAGAAGAGGCTCGTCTAAAAGAATTAGCTGGCCTTCAGACAACCACAATGCATTACAGTTTTAGTTTAATGGATCTCAAGAAAGAATGGGAACTGAAGAATTGTGAGTTTCCCTTAGAAAACCAGGAATTACAACTCAGATTACAAATAATATGGTCTTGTGTCTAAGGATGTTGCATCTTCCCTACCTGTACTGGTATATTGGATTGGCTTAAGATTGTGAAAGATTTCTGTTTAGTGCTTTCTTTGATTTTTATTAGTTAATAATATTTGAACAACATCCCCATAAGTACTCAAAATGACATAGAAATGGTGACTCTTTAGTAGAGCACTCTATTAAAACAATAAAACTGCTAGGCAGCAAATTAAAAATATAATTATCAGCAAAAAAAAAAAACTTTTAAAACGAAGAGTCAGCAACAACAGAGGAAAAGCTTAGGAAAGTAAGAATTATTTAGGCTGCCAGGAAAAAAAAAAACAGAAAAAGAGGGCTCCCTAAGCAAGGAGTAATAAAAAGGATTGATAAAGCTACGCCAAGATCCTCACGGATTTTAGCGTAGCAAACAGGGCCAAGCCTATTTAAGACTCTTACAGGCCCAAAAATATTTTTTGACATCCAACTTCTCATTGCAACATACAGAATAACAATTTTTCTCTCCCCGTTGTTAAATTTCATGGCACAGTAAATGGAAAAGCAGAAGGACTCCCGAACATTGATGCCTCAATTTGCGAATTTATCCTATATTTAAACAAATGAATACAGCTACAAATTCTGAGCTGAAAATAGCAAGATGACCACTGGATGGCAGCAAAAAAAATGGGCGTTGTCTTTTTCTTTGCTGCCATCTAGTGGCCTTTCTGATTTCTGCAGTTCAGACTGGTAGACTTTGCTTTGAATGAAAACCATCAACTCCTTTGATCATCTCAAGTACTACATCTTTCTTTAGCACAGCCCTCAACATGGGGGTGGGGGAGGAGGCAATAATCCCCATTTTTTTTGTTATTCCAGAAATCTTTACATGACTGTAAATAATAAGACATCATTGCTTAGCTTAGAGTGTGAGAAGATAGAAGTGCTCCTAAATGTTGGACTGGGACCAATAAAAGCATTAAAGGACATTAAAGCATTATCAACATTAAAAACTCAGCAATGAATGGTGGGGGGAAATAAATCAGCAGTGAATGTAGGCAGGTCAATATGGGGTGATATTTAGGAGATAACTGCCAGAATATTTGAATCTTCCCCAAAGGCAACTCTATGAAGATGGTCTCAATTTGTATGAAAATAGAACGAACCATAAAGGGTTATTCTCAGACAGGAAAATAAACATGCCGTAAGGTTATAACTGCAGGTTATAACTGCAGCCTCCTGTCCATTCGTGTCTCTAAGCTAAGTAAAAACTCTTAACTTTGGGAGAAAATTAAGGGACTCCCACTTAAACTCTATTACCAAACTCTCCTGGAAAATTCCTTTCAGCTTCCATGTACATACTCATATGCTTTCTCCTTGAAACCTAGATCAGAGCAATTGGTACACAAGTAGATTTAATGTTTTAGCTCGCGCTCATTTCCCTTATGTATTTCTGCTAGGTAACAGGTTTAGCAGGTGCACTTTTCAGCTGCCATAATGAAGCCCTCTTCTTCTGAATTTGTAGATGGTGAAAAACATGTACCCAGCCAGGTTCAGTTGACTGAGACATACCACTTACTTCATCCAGTTCAACAAGACATAAAAAAAAAATCATGCTATGATTATGCTTGGGAGTTATTTTTATTTGCTATTAACAAGATATTCATAAGCATTTGCTCCACAGGGAGGAAAAAACAGATGTTTCCACTTCCTGCATGCCTCAACTAAGATCCTGATGAGATAACTTGTGAGTATTTAGAGCTGAATTTTTGATTTCTTGGCCAGGGTCAATATAATATCTATGTCTCTGCTTCAAGTCCTTTAAGTCCCTGGATATCAACACCACCTCCTGGGAAACCCTGGCACAAGATTGATCAACATGGCGCACGCTGATCCACCAAGGCTGCCAGACATCTGAGGAAAGAAGAACAACCATAGCACAAGAGAAGCGAGCACTCCACAAAGCCAGAGCTGCAAATGCTGCAACAATGGTGCCCACACATGTCTGCCCAACATGTGGCAGAACATTTCGTGCCCGTATAGGCCTTACCAGCCACCTGCGGACACATCGTGGACAGCCCACAACCTGTTAGATGTCAAGGTCCTCTTCGAACACGATGGACGAACATCGTGTCTCTGCATTGCCATAATATTTGTGGTACCCAGATCAGGCCCTCCCTTATATTGTAAAACACTTCTTTCAACTTCTTATACAGCCAGAAATGGAGGTATAAGAATTACCAGGCAATTTAAATGATCTAAATAATGTTGTATCTTAATTTACAATAAAGCATCCCTTTGCCTGTGATGGAGAGAACTAAAACCTTTCTTGGTTATTATGTCATGGAACATAATAGCCCCTGAGGATTTGATACCACCTTACTGAGTACTGATCCATGAATGAGTTCAGCAGCTACATCAGGCTACAGATGCTAGTAGAACTGTCTGTATCATTGCTTTCTTGTTACTGCAGTTAGCTTCTGTCCAAGAGTCAGGTTATTGATAGCCTGGAGGTCTTGAAAATAAGATGACTTGGCCAAAGCTCAGAAGTTAGAGTAATATGTTCATTACCTAAATCACTATTCTTTGCCCTTCAGCTGGAAAAACCAGAATGTGTCAGATTCTAATCCATTTCGCAAATACTGCTTGAAATGAAGTTCATTTGTAAAGAATCTCTACTTTCACTACAAGGGAGGAAAACAAATGCCATGCATCTTGTTGTGAGCCATGCAGAGTCATTTAGGTGAGATGAGCAGCCATACAAATCAAATAAATACATAAAAGTTGCATCTAGCTTGCTTAAGGAATCTGAACTGGTTGGTTGGCATGGCAGATAAATGTGCTTAAGTATTACTAGTTACGGAGGAATTAGTTGAGTTAGATAACTTTGGTCACATCAACACCATTGTTTTTTGAACATAGAAGAGCTGTTGATGATAGGAATGTTGAGAGGTTGCACTTTTTAAAAATATACAATATTGTGATACTATGCAGGCAATTCAGGATTACTCTTCAAATAGCCAAGAAGAATGCTAAGCAATGCAAATAATGGCAGTTGATTAAATTAATTCACATTCTACCACTACTTTATACCAGTAATGCTCTGCTGAAATTTCAACCACCCTATTTTGAAATCAATACATAGGTTAGAACCCAAGGATTTAAAATTCAGCCTTCTCATATTTCATGCTGTTCTTTCAAACTTCCTTCACCCCAAAAACATTGGTTTGCTAACAATCACTGAATGATAAAATGTAGAATTAATCATTAATGACAATATAGTAGAACTATACAATTCAATGGATTCTAATAAGTTACAGTTAACAATTTTATTAATTCTATTTTTGTTAAATTATGTTATTCTCTATAATTGCTACTAGAAAAATTGTTGCTTTAAGTGTGATGAAATACAAATATTGCTTCCTGGACAAAAAGAAGGGGAAGAGATTGTTAATTCTCTCTCTTTTTTCTTTTTTAAAATGAAATATAGGAAAGCCAGAAATTTGGTTATTGAGTTCACTGACCATATGCGTAAGCAAAGAATGACAGAAGGCTTAATTATTGCTTTTTCAGCTGTAATTCATGAAGTTTGTTAATCATGATTCATGGAAACACATCCCACATATGATTGCCCAGATACTCTATAAGTGAATCAGCATTGGGAAAACAACCAATTTCTGCACAAGAGGGAAGTGGCTATCATTTATTTCTGCAAGTACCATTGAGAGAAGGAAGCAATGGCTTTTTTGGCTTTTTCTTTTTTGGCTCGAAAAGAACAGTAAAATTAATGTATAAATTAAGATAAGAATGAAATATGTTATAAAAGGGAATAAGACAGAGGAAATGTGATAGATGTAATTGTAAATTTAAAAGGTTGTTAATGTATATAATGTAAATAAAAGTAAAAAAACTATGGGATAATAGGCAAAAGTGTATATATATATGTATCAAATAGGAAAAGACAATAGCTGTTTAGGTATATCACAATAGCCAAACCTAGGGAAATATGGAAATAAGAAAGAAATTATGATGGCATAAAGCTGTATTAATGGAATTATATTTTTAAGTGATATGTATGTTTGTTTTTATATGTTGTAATGTTTATTTATGTGTTTGCGTTTTAATTGGAAATTTACAATAAAAATTATTTTTTTAAAAAAAAGAGAGAAGGAAGCAGGTACTTTTGTTATTTTATAGAACTATAAACTCAGGAAATATTTATTTGCTATGAAGTTCAAAAGAACAAAAAGCATTGGCCACTGCATTTGGATAGTAAGGGCACAAAGGAAATCCTAGTTCCTTTTAATTTAGTTTTGATAAAATATATCTTTTCCCCTGGTGTTCTTCCAAACACCAACAAAATAATTTGCTTGGTCGATCCCTGTATTCATGTTGGTGGAGCTCCTTTGCCACAAAATTGCACTTAGAATATCTAAATGAATCATATGAATTAAATATGTACACTTTTGGATGATAGCCACTAACAACTATATATATTGCTTAGGTGGGTATTGTTCCCCCCCCCCGACTATAAAGTTAAAAGTGAGTCAACTTGAACCCTAGATTTGTTCTTTTTCCCATAGATCTTATACAGAATACTTAGAACCTGAGCCTTTATGCTTTTTAAGTATAGGCTTGCTAGTACAAACTAGACCAAAAGTTTATTTGGTGATCATAAATCTATCTCCAAGATACACCCTAACAAACTGCATACTGTATGGAGTAGGCTTGATGGAAATTCATACAAATCTTTTTGTAACTTCCAATTTCTTTGTCTGTAGGAATAGGATAATGAGTACATGTTTTATTGGCAGAATAATATGTAATATATACTAGTAAGAACACAGCTGGACTTAGCTAAAACATGCTTCCATTCAGAGGAAGATGTAATCCTAAACCCTTTTGCAAGGAGGTCAATCCCATAAAATAATGAGACAGTTCTGAGTAAATATGGTTAGCAGAGCACATAAAATAAAGAGAGAGGTTATTTGATCAACGCTATTATTCTAGTGCATATCCTGGGGTATTTTTTATGAATATTCTCTGCAATTTTGAGAACAGAGCTGGGTCTTGTTTTCATGATGTGCTGAAGAGTGATTAGCACTCCAGTCTTGAGGAGTTGGGCTGATTTATTTCCAGTTCTTCTGTGGTATAAGGGAAACTGCTAGAAAGCCAGCTTGCTTTTGCGGCTTTTTTTTTCCTTTTGAGAAATTTAGGCTACATTTTTAAAAAGTACACTTGCTTCATCCTTTATCTTGGCCTCTTGAGCTTCAAGTCCTACCAAGGATATGCTAGCTTGAGGCAGCCCAACCCCACAAAAATGGATGTGTGTCTGAGAAAACTTTTGTTAGTTTTTCTCTTTGCCGGAACAGCAAACTATTGGTAGAGTAAATGAATAAATATTCCTTGAAAATTGCAAATGAGAGACAGTTGTACCTTTCAAGTCAAACTATTTTTTTTTTTACAACAGTTTGCAAACCTTTGGTGTGCCCAGAAGTGTCACTGGAGGCAGAGTCAAAGAGGAGAAAATGGTGAAAACAGCATTGTGAAAATACTGAAATGGTGAAAAAAACACTCCTTTTGTACATGTGCTGTGACACTGCACAGACAACTAAAAGAGAGCTTGGGGCAGGATAGCACAATGCTGCTTTTGTCATTTTTACCACAAACTCTGACTCTGTGAATTCCTCTGAGTCCATCCTATGTTGAAACACAATTTGATAATGTATGCGCCTCCAGTCAGGGTAGCTTTCTTCTTTATTTACTCTCATGGGTAACAGATTTAGCCAGGAAGAAACAAAAACCATGTTCTTTAATATTGTATTTAAATCCATAGAGAATGCATTCTTCACACAAAGTTGGCCCTAAATACAGACTTCTAAAAATGACAGCTTTCCTTAGAATGGATAAAAGTTGAAAGGCGTACAATGCCATGTTACAAAAGCTGTGAGGAAACTTGTTAAAAATAAAATTGGCAGTGCATTAGGAAGTTGTCTATAAATAGTTTCATGCTGTTTATGAAGGCTTCCCAACTCAATTCCTGTTTGTCTAGCCAAGTACCTGATTTGTAAATTGCTTCAACCACATGCCATTCTTTACTGCTGATTTTAGTTGAATTTTGTTCATTTGCTGGAATATCTACGTGGCCCGTGCAATAAAAAGCAAATATAGTAAAACGGCAATGAGGTCAGGGCAACTCAGCACTTGTCTCTGGCCCACCACAAGCCATATAGTGCTGGTTGGAGTTGAAACCTGGTATCCTTGGGTCAATACTAAGACTTTCCAGCCTGGCAGATCTTTCTCCTGAAATCTGCCACAAAATTACTTGCTTTCCCTAGCCTGGCAGCATTGCCAATACTAATGAGAAACTGGTCTAATTGCAATTTTAAATTTCCATAATTTGAGCAATGTAGATTATTCCCCTTACGGACATGGTCCCTTAATATTCCTTAGAGTTTGTACCCTGTTGCTGCTATCAAGAAAAATATTTTTTTGACAAGATATTACAGAGGGTGTTCCAGGGGTGAAATCCAGCAGGTTCTGACAGGTTCTGGAGAACCGGTAGCGGAAATTTTGAGCAGTTTGGAGAACCGGTAGCAGAAATTTTGAGTAGTTCGGAGAACCGGCAAATACCACCTCTGGCTGGCCCCAGAGTGGGGAGGGAATGGGGATTTTGCAGTATCCTTCCCCTGGAGTGAGGTGGAAATGGAGATTTTGCAGTATCCTTCCCCTGCCACGCCCACCAAGCCACGCCACCAAGCCACACCACGCCCACCAAGCCACGCCCACAGAACCAGTAGTAAAAAAATTTGGATTTCACCACTGGGGTGTTCACATGGAGATCTTTTTATCTAGGCCCCTTCAAATCCAAAGCCAGATTTAGCAAAGCATTAATGCCTAGTTTATAATGTTATTATGATCCTAGAGATTGTGTTGATTTTCAGATGGACAAACCTCCTGTTACCCCTTTGAAGTAGTCAAGTTCAGGAAACAGCAACATTGTCTACTCTATATAGGGCATATAGAGTAGACAATGGGGAAGAATAACAGAATAAAAACCTCTGTTCCTTCTTATACTAAACAGATTCAAGGTGAAGTTATTTGGAGTTTCTTTCTCTCTTATAACTGAGTTATCTCTTATGTTGCCTTAACTGTTCCTGAATACTTTCTTCCAGATAATGTAAACGAGAAAGCATTGTAGGAAAAGCCCTTACCAGATTGGATGAATGAATATGCTGGCCACTGTAAAGAGCTATTAGATACCCTGAATTCAGATGGGCAGCTTTTTGGTAGTCAAGAACTGTGAACTGATCATGAAGTGATTGGGGATGTAATACATATATCGGGTTTTCCTAGAAATGCAGAATGGAAAAATTGGAAGGGGTCTTGGAAATAACATCAGCCAACTCAACTTGCGCTTCAGTGCAGAAAGCTATTACCATGGTATCCCTAAAGGATAACCATCCAACCACTATTTAAATACTTCCAGTCATAGGGAGTATTTAAATACTACCATCTCCCAAAGCAGCCTACCTTATTATGAAATTCTTTCTGATGCCTATCAAAAATTAATTTCCTTGTGAGAAGCCAACTGTTTCTTATCTTGCTTCTGGAAAACAACATGGAATAAATCTACCCCATCTTCTATGCAACAGTCTTTCAGATACTTGTAGGGGCTTATCAAGATTCCCCACAATTTTATCTTCTCTAGGCTAAAATACTTGATATCTCTAAGTGCTCCTCTCTTTTCCTTTTCCTTATCATACTGGTTGCTCTCCTCTGGGCATATCAATATGCCAATATCCTTCCAAAAATGCAGAATCCATTAGAGGACACAACATTCTAAGATTTTGCCTGACCAGGAGAGGAATCACGAATGATCTTGATCTTGATTTTGCTTCTATTGATGCAGCCTAGGATTACATTTGTATGTTTTGCAGCTGTGTCACGTTATTGACTCATATTTAATTTGTGATTCACCAAGATCCTTTTTACGTGGACTGCTATCTTGTGTGATGGCCCCTATCCCATATGCATACTTTTGATTTTCCAACCCAAGTGAAGAATTTGAATTTGAAATTTGCTGATCGCTCCAGCTTCTCAAGATCCCCCTGAAGCTTGATACTATCATCCTTGTCTTTCCAACAAATTCTAATTTAATAATATTATTTAACCCTCTGTAATGGTATGTTTAAAGTCCAAAAGAGTTGTATATGCTAGCCTTGTGGACAGCCTCCTCACTTCAGTCAAGGGCTATGATTTAGAAACTGAGAAAGTGACGGAAGTATAAACTGTCAGCCAGTGGAACAGTCCACTACATGACACATTCTTTACTAGAGATTTTTAGACAGAGGCTGGATGATTGTTAGTCAGAAATGCTATAGTGGATCCTGTATTCAAGAGGGAATTTCCCTAGATAACCTCTAAATCATATTTAAAAGCAACTCCAATTGAACTCTGTACAAAAGAAAACAAACTGGGGAATAGAATTTCTATCATTTTTTTAATGAATCGGAATCAGGAAATTACAGGTGGAGTAGCTTAATCCAAGGCACCCGGCCAGTGGAACATCATTCCCTCACCCTCAGGTGAGAACGGCTTAATCCTTGAGGCTCTAGTTAAATGATTGCTGGCTAATGACAAGAACCTTGATGGATTTGGTCTTTCAGTAAGGCTGACGGTGTAATCATGCTTCCTCCATCATCACCTGCTGGTGAAATGACTGCTGCCTGGTGACAACTGAAAGGGATGTGCAATAAACTGGATGAAATGTCTCTGCTTCTCATCTTATCTCCCTCTCCTGCGGTTGATAATATATTTTCCCCCATGGGATTCTTCTTAAAAAAATAAATACTTCTTATTTATTTTAAAACACATACTCTATTTCTTTCCAAGAAAAAAAAAAGGAATACCACTTTCTTATATTGCATGAAATGTAACCCATCCATGGATACTGGACATTTCTGGGAAAAAAAAAGAATAATCTAATAATGGTACCACTGCTGAAATTTTGCAAAATCTCTCTTCTCCTTGCTTCCGGTGATCTTTCCTGCACAGCAATTCTATTTATTAAAACACCTAATTATCTTAATTACACATTTTGCTTATTTTCCAAATGGGAAAAAAAGTTAAAATATGAGGCTGCAGCAATCTACTAAGTATTAAATATATGCTATCTATAAAAAAATGATTTCCTTACCGAGTACTTTTTGCATTTTTACTATTTGTATCATGATTTATGCATTATGCCAACTTTACCACACAATAAGCAATTTCACTGGATGCTAATAAATACAGCTTTCAATGTTCAAGCATAAACAAGATTTTTCAATGGCACTAGCAAGAATTAGTTTTAAGTATAAATGCATTTTGGCTATCTGCAGATTTTTAAATCTTAAAAGGCATGTCCTCATATCTGGGGTTTTTTTTTCAGCTTGTATTTCGGGTCTTTTCTGGAGAGGGAGAAAAGCAAATTATGTTAGATGATATAAAACATGCTTTAAAATGAACAACTGTTTATTAAACAACTGCTATTTTCCTTTTTAGTTATGATAACATTTTAAAAGAACTGGTTTAGCACTCCGGTATGTTTTCTATCAATAGTTTGCTCTCTCTTCTAATTGGATAGATCTCTTTGCCTTGTTGGTCATGGGCTATTTGCTTTTTGATTAGCAATTATTGGGAAGTTTGATTTTCTAATTAATTGTTTTCACAAGGATTACTTCTTTTGGACCTCAATACCAAGACCCTTCCCAAATTCCCCTAAACAAACTAGCAGGTTCCAGATGGAGGAAAAAAATATTGTATGGCATAAGTCTCAAGGCTGAAGTTTTGACCTGATGCCAGGCACATGTTCCTTTTCACTGTGAACACTTTGACTTTTATAAAGCTGGTGTGAAGTAGATGTATTTAATTTGCAATTTGCTAATCCAATTGTGTTTTTGTAGCAGGTCTGGAATTACATTTATGATTTGGAAGGTACAGAAAATAAATATCAAGGAAAAGTTTACAAAAGTTGATTGTATTAAGAAATGCTTATTCCTGGAAAATTCCATATACAAAAATGCTTGTATTACAAACAATATATACAAAAAGGGAGTGGGTATTTTAGCATTTTTTTATTTTATAAATTTTTTTTAGAACAACAGCAACATTAGATTAAAATGCATTTAAGGATGGAATAATGAGAAAATGAATGAAACCATTCCTAAGAAATTCAGTCATCACTAGGCTAAAGAGCATTCACAGTGTAGTGAATATTTTTTTAAATCCGCCAGAGTTTCTCCATATCCTTAAAATAATATAGGGTTGTCATGAATTAACTTTTTTTTAAAAAAAAGTAGGTGTGTTTTATGCCTAATTATAGCCACTGGGTTTATGTAAATATTCCTTCTAGAACCAAGGGCATTTGTTCTGCTGTCTAAACTGCTACTGAAAACAAACCTGTTTTGCATTAAACATAGTAGTATGCCAAAAGGCCGAAGTTCTTCCACTTAGAAGTCAGCAAAATCATATGTAATCCAGTTTATTGTACACATTGGAGACCTTCTAAGGCAAGGAACTTTGATTTAACTACTGCTTTAAAACAGCTTTACAAGTTTTGTTCAGTATAAGTATTTACTTTGTGGTCATATTATTTCTGTGGTTGCTGATTCTTGTGAAACATCAAGGCTATTATATGTTGGAGATGTTGAGGTGAAACGAGTTCTTTATACTTATCTTGAAATACTGCATTTAGAAATTATAAAAATACCAGGAGTGGTGAGGCCTCTGCATGTGCAATAGAAAAACAGTTCTGGGAAGAAACCTGAATTCTGTGTCTGAGTGATTTTTTCCAAAGATGAAACACAGTCTATACCTACCAACCATTGGAGAAAATGCTAAGTAATGCGTGGACCAAGGCCTCATCCTCATTTCAAAAGTTCTCTGAAAAGGATCGGTTCAGGCTTCTGTGATTCTTTTGCCTTCCTCTGCTGTCTGTTGCAACAGAGAAAAAATGTTGGAAGAAATTGAAAGAAAGAAATTGAGAGAAATTGAGGGGTATTAGGAAAAAAAGAGTTGCTTAGGCAGTGTGCTTCTCCATCTATTCTTGACTCCACTGACATATTGTTGGCTTTACGTTGATGCTCCATATTCTCCTCAGCAGATAAATTCTAACGAAATGAGGTCTTTTATAAGAAAACCCATCCTTGTTCTGTCAAATTTGGCTGGGTAAAGGCTAGGCGTCAGTTCAGACTTTACATTTATGTAAATAATATGCCTTTACCCATGGAATATGAATGGAATTTAGGCTTAGGGAAAAGCTTTGGGATTAAAGGTTGGGAAGTCTAGAAGAAGCAATCTCTAACTCTAGAAAGTGTGCATCGTCCCTTAGTATCGGAACAAAAAAAAATGTGCATTCTTATCAGAGCCTATAGTGGCACCACGACAGTTCTGGCATCCAGATTTAGCATCCTAAAATATCTCAACATGAACTTTGATTGGAATTTAATTGAGTCCAGGACTTTCTTTAGCACCCTGGCATTATTTATGTACAATTGGCAGTAGCCATTCTCATGAATTTGAGTCATCATGGGTTCTGTCAGGCAAAAGCAACCAGAATCCTTTGTGAAGAATCTAAAATGGAAATTCTACTGCTAATCACCTGTTACAAGAATCTCACAAGACTAACTGCATTCTCTTGGAAGCTGTAAGATAGGCTTCAAGTATTCTGGCAGAGGCCTGGCCTTGTGTTAGTTTCTGCAGTGCAGACTCTAAACTCGGCTCCCTCTTAATACCTTCCTTCAGTGTCAGGTTCCCTGTTAGAACATCCCACTCCTACTTGTACTAACCTGAAATGTGAGCAAGGGACAAAGTTTATGCCTATTTTACAGGGAAATTTTATTGCCTTCAGAGAGCTGAGCCATGAGGTAATGGAAATTTACACCTCCTAGTTTGTGTATCTTATACCATTATTTATTCTTCTGGGCCACTGAATCCCAATTGGCATACTAACTTCTTGGAAGACTATAAACAGGCTGTTTTCTCCAGCACGGTTCTCCTGCCAGGACCTGAAATAGACCTTGATCCTGAATCCCATCCTCACCAAGAATGAGGAATTAGAATGAGATAGAAAGGCTGGCTCTTGCTCCATTGGCTTTATTAGCATTGGAATACAGCATAAAATTGCCTGTACTTCATGGACCATTTTTGTGTCAGGATGCTAATTCTATTACTAGTCTCCTTGTGCTTCTTAACTCTCCATTGGACCCCTAAATCTTCTTGGAATTTGGAATGAAGTCTCCTATCATTGCTTATCTAGCAGGAGTACCTAAGCTCAGTTGATCAATGTTTGGCCTCTTCTTCTGTGTTGCCACCACTGTAGCACTTTTAGCTGATCACGTGCTGCTACTAGAGGGGCATCTCATTCCTACTGCTCTTCAACCAGTTTAAATAATGCAGCATCAACAGTAGATCCTCTCCTCTTCTCTCCTCTCCTCTCCTCTCCTCTCTTCTCTTCTCCTCCATGATTTTCAGGCTGTGCATAGGTTTAACTATTCTGAAGACTACCTGTAACACCAGAAACTGTAAGAGATGTCTTGATATGTCTAGTAGGTATGTACAGATATTATTTTTAATTTGCTTACCAGCTTTGTCCAAAACATGCATATATTTCCAGCCAATGTATTACTTCAGTTTGAGGTCACTAGATAGGGATAGTATGTATGTATGTATGTATGTATGTATGTATGTATATTTGTGTGTATACAGGTGAAACTTGAAAAATTAGAATATCGTGCAAATGTTCATTTAGTTCAGTAATGCAACTGAAAAGGTGAAACAAATATATGAGATAGATTCATTACATGCAAAGCAAGATAGTTCAAGCCGTGATGTGTCATAATTGCGATGATTATGGTGTACAGCTCATGAAAACCCCAAATCCACAATCTCAGAAAATTAGAATATTACAGTACATGCAATCAATAAAACAAGGATGGTACATAGAACAATATCAGACCTCTGAAAAGTATAAGCATGCATATGTACTCAGTACTTGGTTTGGGCCCCTTTTGCAGCAGGTACATAGAACAATATCAGACCTCTGAAAAGTATAAGCATGCATATGTACTCAGTACTTGGTTTGGGCCCCTTTTGCAGCAATTACTGTCTCAATGCGGTGTGGCATGGAAGCTATCAGCCTGTGGAACTGCTGAGGTGTTATGGAAGACCAGGATGCTTCAATAGCAGCCTTCAGCGCTTCTGCATTGTTCGGTATCATGTC
>QLTV01004086.1:8750938-8777990 GCA_003457575.1 Thermophis baileyi | reverse complement strand
TTTTCCATCCCACATAACTCTCTATTAATGTGCTTTGATCCAGCACTTTGGGACCATCCAACTTCTTTTGCAATTACCTTTTGAGGCTTTCCCTCCTTATGGAGAGTGTCAATGATGGATTTCTGCACAACTGTCAGGTCAGCAGTCTTTCCCATGATTGTTATTCCTACTGCACCAGACTGAGAGAGCATTTAAAGGCTCAGGAACCCTTTGCAGGTGTTATGGCTTAATTAGCTGATTAGAGTGGGACACTTTGAGCCTAGAATATTGCACCTTTTCACAATATTCTAATTTTCTGAGATTGTGGATTTGGGGTTTTCATGAGCTGTAAGCCATAATCATCACAATTATGACATATCACGCCTTGAACTATCTTGCTTTGCATGTAATGAGTCTATCTCATATATTTGTTTCATCTTTTCAGTTGCATTACTGTCTGTCTGTCTGTCTGTCTGTCTGTCACTGGAATGTACTAACTGCTGCATTTCATGGCAAATTTTGATTTACCATTTTACCATTGTATTTATTCAGGGCTTAGTTCAATGAAGATTATGCCATGATTTTTAAAAAAGAAAGTTTTAAAGAGTCAGGCCTATTTGTTGCTTTTCCTATAGCATTTTATTATGACCATCTACTATATTCTCTAAGTTTGATATGTTTGGGAGGGGGGTGTATGTGTATATTATCTTACCACTCCTTGTTTGTTTTGTGCTAGTGTTGTAATAATAGGGTTGGGTTGTATATGTGCTGCTAATACATTAACAACATTCATAGTATATTATCAAGGTGCGTGCATGAGCACACACACACACACATTTTCTGGACATTCCTTAGGTTGACTTGCCTAGAGTCAGTAGGATCAGAATGTCCAAAGAAAAATTCAAGAAGTTAAACAGCATTGACAGCTCCAAGTCAAACTTGCAATGGAAAAAATGTGTTGCAAACATATTTATGTTCTGCATTCATGTAGAGACAAATTTGGTTTTAATAATATAGTCTACTGGAAAGACTGCGGCTCCTTGACATATGTAAAGTGACATTTCTTTTAAATTCCATTTTTGAGGAAACCTAGCGAGGCTGTAATAAAATCCTAAATCTGGCAAAGGGAAACTGATATGTCATTGGGAATTAATCAAGAAAGGATAAGCATGTTCAGCGTTCACCAATAGGCTTTCAAAAGGGGATTGTCTGATAAACTCCAGCAAATTAGCCATCTCCACAGCTGAACCCTTTACTCTCAGCTGCACAGATTTTTTTCCCCTTATAAGGCTTTTTCGGGACTTGAAAAAGAAAGTAAAATTTGAAGCCAAGAATAATTTACAGTAAGTTAAACTCTGAATCTGTTCTTATCTTGGAATACAAATATAGCAGCACTGTGTACATTCTGAACCTCAAAAAAAATATTTATTTTTTGAAGTTCTATACCATCCATTTGACCTGCATGACTCTGTTGATGTGTTGGAAATGTTCTCACCCCCCTGTTTCCATATTTCCTTCCCTATCGAGTATGATTACCAAAGCACTCTTTAGCCAATTGCCATCCCGGATGTTTGGCCAAGCTAACTAGAAACGATGGAGCAAAACATCCGGACATCACTAGATTGCCTACTGTAATGTTATGTGGGAATGGTCTTGAGAGATGGGGGAGAATCACAGCCAGGGGGATCAGATAAGAGGCAGCTTAGCATGCAGAAGGAATGTGGGCATGGCAAACATCTCAGAAGGGACCTTTTCTAGATTCTTGGGATGTGAAGTAGCGGAGGAGAAATGTGCTTTCAGACTTGGACTGAACTACCTTGCAAGGTAGATCCGGACTACTGGTTTAGACTATTTGTGTTCCTCTGGATGTCATGATAGACATGCTCCAATTACAGACAAGAGCCAGGTCCCTTGCACTGCACTTCACATTTCAGAAAAGAAATTGGCACAGACACACATAGCCCCAAAGTCCTGTATTGAAATACTTCCTGTTGGTCGGGGCAGTGCAATGGCTCAGAGGTTAAGACACTGGGCTTGTCAGCTGGAAAGCCAACAGCCAGGTTCAATACTCAAGCATCATGTGACAGAGTGATCTCCTGTTACTTGCCCCAGTTCCTGCCCACCTAGCAGTTTGAAAGCATGCAAATGTGGGCAGATAAATAGGTACCACTTCAGTGGGAATTCCATATTTTCATGTTGGCTACATGATGGCTGAAGCGTCTTTCAGACAACGCAGCCTTCCTTGACTGAGAATTGGAGATGAGTACTGCCCTCTTGAGTTGGTCATGACAGGACAGGGAAAACCTTTAAACCTTTTAAACCTGTTGTCCAATGAGATGGATTGATTTTGGCTCGTAGTTTCTTGTAGCTTAATATAATATTAGCAAAAAAAAAAAAAAAAAAAAAAAATTACCTTTCCAAGGAGAATTGCATTCTATAACAGTGGTTAATCGTGTTATGAAGTAGTGAACTATGCAGATTGTAGTAAAGAAACACAGTGTTTGGAATAGCACATTAGGTTCACAGAATATTTGTTGCAGGGGTGGGTTCCTCCCGGTTCGGACTGGATCGCCCGAACCGTTAGCGACCCGCTGGTGATGTCACGGAACCGGTTCAGTCGGTACCGGTCTGTGGGCACCGCCATCTTTTTTTGGGAATTTTTTTGTGAATTTTTTTACTGTTCAGAAGGTTTTTCCTGTTCTGCTGCTTGAAAAAGGGCCCTCCCACCCGCCCCTGGGTTTATACTTACCTTTATTCCTTCACCCGAAGCACAGCTGATCAGCTCCTCAGCTGTGTTTCGGGCTGATTGCAGCTACTGAGCATGTGCGGAAGCATAATTGCACGAGGAAACGCGCGATGCGAACCGGTGGGGAAGGTAAGTGGAACCCACCCCACAACCATCTTGTGCAGTAATCTGAGAAGCTTATGAATATTTTTCCTTTCTTGAATATAAAAGACTTATATAATAGAAACAATAGAAACATGCTTTATTTTATTTCTAACATTTTGGGGAGATCAACAAAACCAAAGCTGATAACAATAGAATGAATACTGCTTGATCGTTAGAAAAAAAGGGAGCAAGACTTCTGTACGGTCTTTGACCTGCCTTCATATAATTAAGTCATTCTACATCTTGGAATTTTCACTTTCCTCTTAGCAATACAGTTTGCTATGAAATTCCTAATTACAAATGGTCTCCTCAATGCATATTTCTGCTTCAAAAGTTATCTTAACAAGTAGAATCTCATGATAAATAGGAACAAAGGAGGATTTGATGCTGAGTCTAATTTAGTGCATATCTTACAGTGATACTTGAACTGGTTTTTATTTTCTTTATAAGGTCATGTTTACACCTGGTTTTATTTAGTTGATTCTTCATTCTTAGAGACCATACCATGGAGATTGAAGTAGAGATGGAATAAATTAATTGAAGTGGGGTTTTTTTTGAAGTGGATTTAGATTGCTTTGATTCTAACTGAGCATTAGTGCCTTTCTGATTGATCATCTTCATGTTCAGTGTTTATCCTATCCCTTCTTGGCTAAGTCCTTCACAGATAAACCAAGGACACTTTCAGTTATGCTGCATGAACGGATTAAGATAGATAGATAAATAGATATACAGTAGATAGATTCCTAATTAGAGAATGAATCAACTAATATACTTGGCTGCCCATAGAGGTTTGACCCAATACTTGTGTATGACCATATAAATGTATTTCTGTTTATAACTATGATGTTTGTGATTAAAAAAAAATGTTATAGAGCAATTATTTGCTTTTCAGAGGTACACATTAAAAATGAACTTCATCTGATTTGGCAGATATGCCCATGAATTTTCAAATACTTACTCTTTTATGTATTGGAACTCCTGTAATTCCTCTGGCTGGGAAATTCTGGAAGTATGCATATCTTAAAATTGCCAAGTTTGGAAAAACACTGGTTAAACAATAAGAACCAGTTGAAGTGGGAGCTGCAGGACTTTTCCTCCCTGGAAGAGGTTTTTGAGGGTCCCCTCCAAGGGTATCAGAGTTGTATTCTGCATTCTGCATTCTGCAATAGCCTCTAAAGTCTACTCTGACTTTAAAATGCTACAGTCTGCATAATGTTAAGAAATTTAGAATAAGAAAGAAATACAGATTGTAAAGAATCGAAACCTTTGCCAACGTTGTATAACCCTAAACAAACAGTGGATAGAACGATGGACTTGAACCTGAGCCATATCTATGTTCAGAAGTGAAATTCACTTTATGACCTTGAGACAATAACTGAACTGGCATTTCATGTGGCACATAAAACAGGACCCCAAACATCATTAGTGTGAATGTGCTCTTCATTAGTTAAGATGGTGGCATATTAAATAAGTTATATAAAACATTCTGTGATTACAATGGGTAAATGAAATATTGATTCATTTTAATGTGCGTTTATAGATGTATTTTGAGCAACAAGAGCTGTAAGAGAGGCCAGAATCCCAGTGCTTACGCAAGACATACAGTATATAAGCCTCTTACCTGGCATCTGGTATTAATTGGCAACCTGTACTCCTACAGATAGTTTAAGCCTCTTCTTAAGTACAGAGAATCACAGCAGTAAGAGCTAGTATGGTAGTTGTTGATTTATGACCACAATTGGGAATAGAATTTCTGTTGTTAAGCAGGGCAGTTCAAGTGAGTCACACCCGATTTTATTACCTTTTTATTTTATTTATATCCAACTTTTATTACTTTTACAAATAACTCAAGTCAGTGTACATAATCCAACACAATTTCCTCCTCCTATTTTCCCCACAACAACTCTTTGAGGTGAGTTGGGCTGAGAGAGAGTGATTGGCCCGAGGCAGGATTAGAACTCATGGTCTCTTGCTTTCTAGCCTGATGCCTTAATCACTAGGCCAAACTGGCTCACGTTATTAAGGGAAGCATTGCAGTTAAGTGAATCATCTGATTCTTAAGCGAATCCAGCTTCCCCCCACTGACTTTACTTGTCAGGAGCTGACTATGAAGCCAGCTATTAAGGTTGCAGATTGCAATCCCATGTCCCTGAGTTGCATGTATAGTAAATACATACAGTTTGCCAAGTGTCTGAATTTTGATTTCATGACTGTGGGAATGCTGGGATGGTTGTAAGTGTGAGGACTGATTGTCACTATTTTCAGTGCCATTGTAACTTTGCATGGTCGCTAAATGAAAGGTTGTAAGCCAAGGACTACTTGTAGTGCGGAAAAGATAAAAACGTATCTGAGGAGTAAAGAAATTGCTCACATTTGTACTGATGGTCCTTTGGAACCAGCTCAACCAGCTAGTTTAGGTTGTACTTATGTAACCAGAAAAAAAAACATGCCTGTCTTAAAACATCCCATTTAAATAAGACTGCTTTTCAAGGAGTCCCATGCTATGAGAAATCATTCCTGAGGTAATGGATTCTATTCTAAATTATTGTATATCTTCTTATTTAAGACCATATACTGTAGATTTTTTTCTCTCTACCCAGAACTTGTAAAAAGAGACATCTGGATCTGCATTGGCTTCCTTCTTCTTTCTTTTTCTCTGAAGGCCTTCATTAATGAAGCCAGAATTCTCATGAATAAAATGCTTTAAAAGACTGAACACTAACATGGGGGAGGGAAAGGGGACCGATAAAAGGTCTTTGTATATGTCATCAAACAGTTGGGTCTGGGTGCTGGAGAATGCAGGCTTTATTCAACGTTATTCATCAGATTGGCTGCATTTCCCAGTCCTTGAAATCATTTAATTACAGAATATTTTTAGTTACATATCTTGGCTAAGTGCTCTTCAGCATCATTCCTAAAATGTGGTCCTCCATCGACAAGGACAAAGCAAAAGGTGAATGCAATCAAAATGCCATTGCTCAGTTCAAATAACATATTAGAAAAGCTCTTGCCAAGATAAATGCAAAGTTTTTGTTTGCTGAATCCATTAAAAGGATGAAATTGAACTGGACTGCCATTGATATCATGTTTCCAGCATACTGTTCTGCTCTGGCTTAACTCTCTTTTACTTAAAATGAATGAAAAATACAGATGTCTGTGAAGTTTTATCTATGTACCTCAAGCATTGTCACACTTTCTTTTTTTCTTTCTTTTTGTATTTTTTGATATGGATGATTTCATCAACTCTAGACAGTACTCAAACTTGTAATGGATTCCTGGAATAGAATACCTAACTATGCATACATGATGCAGCTACATCTGGAGAAAGAGAAATTCTGGTCATGAACCACTTTGCTTTCTTTTTAAAGACTTTCTATCATTACTGTTTCAGTGCAGAAATAATGGAAGGTTCATGTAATACCTATACAAGACATAACCTAGAGTGCCATTGGGTAGGACAATTTTTATCTGGGACTATTTCCAGGCCCTTAACAGAATGCTCAGTTACTTAGATTGGGTCATTGTTCACACTCTTCCATCCCAGTGATGTATGAAAACATAGCTTTGCATAATCCTGTCCTCAAAACTACCTTTAATTGTTTCCTGAGTTTTCAATTCCTGTGAAAATATCTATTTCTTTTTATTGTCTTCTCAGAATGCCATCTTTTTCTTGCTTTCAATTCTTATGTGGGTTTCTTCACTCATATTTATTGTTACAAAATAGTGCCAAATGATGGTTTGTTTTGTCTGTTTTGTGTGTTTCGAGCTCATCTAAAGCCCCTTTACGTGATTTCCTTCTCTCAGAAAACATGTTGACATGAAATGAGCTGTCCCTATCACTGAGCTTTTCTGTGTCTCAGCAAAGAGGCTGGACAATATTTGTGTACATTTACAATTGGGGCAGTTTCAGAGCAACAACTGATGGATTCCCAGCCATCCTCCCTTCTCCCTCCCATAGGTCAATTTCTAATAGGAACCTCCAACCCCAATCATTCTCCTGAATGTATGTTGGGACAAGTTGAGGAACTTCTCCCACTGAATATCTGTCTGTCTGTCTGCCTTTCTGTCTGTCTTTTCTGTCTGTCTGTATCTTACATGGCTTCTCATCTTGTCAAACACAACTCTGAGTGGTTCACAACAATAATAAAAACAAAAATACAAAACAAAAGAAAAAAAAACACCAAGAAATCCATCCTCTCCAATCCATCAATCTATACAATTCTTGGGCTCCAACCTTACCCTATTCTAGCACTTGTGGGAAAAGCCAGCTCTTTATGACTTTTTGGAAGGCCAAAAGAATGAGGGCCTGCCAGATTCTAGGGGGAAGGGGGTTCCACAGAGTAAGGGTTGCCTCAGAAAAGGCACTTTTTCTGGGTCTCACTAGATGCTAATGTGGTACCTGGAATGCATCTGCCTACTTGATCTGGTGAGAGGGGCAAGTACCTTTAGAGAGAGATGATCCTGCAAATGGTGCCCATGTCATGTAAGACTTTAATGGTAATAACCTGCACCTTGACTTGCACTCAGAAAGAAACTGAGAGCTAATAGGGATTACACAGCAGCAGTGTAACACAGGTTGCCTAGCATAATGTGAGCTGCTGCAATCTGAACCAATTTTAACTTCTGGGGAGTCTTCAAAGACAGCCCCATGTACAGCATAATGCAATAGTCCAAGTGTGAAATGACCAAGGCATGATTGACCATGAGCATGGCCACCAAGTCCATGAATGGTTGCAATTGATGCACATATTTTGAAAGGTTCTCCTAGCCATGGCTGCCATCTCCTCTTTGAGCAAGGGCTGTGAGTCCAGGACAGCGGTTCTCAACCTGTGGGTTGCGACCCCTTTGGGGGTCGAACACCCATTTCACAGGGGTCGCCGCGTGCGTTAGCCCGCCATCTTGGTGCCACCGTCACTGCAGGGGTGAAATGCTCCCGGTTTGGCCATGCCTGCGGGTCGCCGGACAGCTGATAGCGAGGGAAGCGGGAGACTTCGCCCACCCGCCCGGATGCTGCCATTTGGGTTCTTTTACCCTCTGCGCATGTGCAGAACGCTTTGCGCATGTGCAGAGGGTAAAAGAACCCAAAATGGCGGCGTGCGGGTGGGTGGGCGAAGCCTCGCGCTGCGGCGGCATCCGGGCGGGTGGGCGAAGTCTCCCGCTTCTGTCGTTACCAGCTGTCTGGCGACCCGCAGGCAAGCCCAAACCGGGAGCATTTCACCCCTGGTGCCACGCCCCCTTTATCACCTCATCCTGCGTGGGGAGAGGGTAGGGAGGGGGTCGCGGTGGTAGTGGGGGGGGGTCACAGGGGGGTCGCGGCATTAGAAAGGTTGAGAACCACTGGTCCAGGAGGACCTTCAAACTGTGCACTAGCAATATCTGGTGATAATATATTACCAGATCTAGCATAGAGGGCAGAACCCCAAAGTCAGGCTAGGGCTACGTTAGAACTAATCCCTTTCATCTAGACCCTCACAATTTCTAGGCATATCATGACATCACATTCCTGGTATAATTGGGCATCATCAATATACTGATGATATTGTACCCCATCCTATTGAAGGACCTCACCCAGCAGTTTCATGTAGATGTTAAAGATGAACATGTCAAAAGATTTAATATCTTTACAGCCCTGAGCCCTGAGATTTCCAACATCTCAGGGACCTAGACTAACTCTCTCTCATACTACCAACACCATCCACAGAGAAGAGAACAACCGCAAAACAATGCCTTCCATTCCCAATCCCTAAATCTGGTACAGAAGGATACCATGGAAAATGTATTTTCCTCCCACCCTTTAGATGGGATGATGGTGGGTGGCAGGATGCAAGCTGACAGAAAAAAATGGATGCCCACAGCCTGTCCTTTGCCATATCTCAGCAACTAAGCCAGGAGTTTGTTGCCTCACAGAAAACAACATGGATTTCTTTCAGGAGAGTGATTTGTTCTTTATTTGGAGAACCCATCTACTGGCTAAGCACAAAATGGGGGACTCTGATTTAGACAAATAAACAAATAACAAACATTCTCTGACCTCGAGTTGATTGGAATTGGTCAGTATCAACACTGAATAAATAAAAGTAAATATTATCCGAATTTCCGAATTCTACAAATCAATAAGCTGCAGCAGGCTGTTGTCTTGACATCTGGCTACAAGGTTTCGATGGCAGTGAATGACAAGATTCCAAGGAAAGTACTTTGAAGTGGAATCCGTATGAGTCCTGTGGAGCCCTTTGGTTTGTTGATTTTTCTCTGTGGTTGGTCTTTCTCTATGGTGGGTCTTCTGCAAGATCAATATCCCCCTGACTGAACTACAAAATAAGAAAGAGTCTGTAGTCACAGTAACCCTGGTCACGGAAGCAAAGGGATTGAAGGGATGGTTCTACAGCAGGTCAGTTGGTGCAAATCATTGCTTTCTAACAATTATGTGACCTAGAGGGTCCACATGGTAAATCTTCTTCTAGGAAAACACTGCTTCCCTGCTGGAATACCTTGAAGGAGCTTCAGCCTGCCCTATCTCAACTCCTCTGGGTTAGCTGCTAATGAGATGGAGTTCCATTATGAGGATATGGCATCTGCAAAAGTAAGCGGACCATTTTGTTGTTATAATATGCAAGCTGTGTAAGTAAGCCCTTCCACTCCACTGGCTAGTCATCTGGAGTCTTTCAGGATTGTTCTCCCCCCCTTTTGCACCTCTTTGCAGCTTCTGCCCTGTAGAAAGTTGTCTTTTAGGAAGAACATGATTCCCCACCCTCCAAACCAACATTTCTGTTTTATATAGAATAAATGCTATAGCAATGTAACCCTTTTAAAGCTAGAGATCTCTACTGACCATTCAAGTGATCTTTTCAAGGAGTCTCAAGACCATTTGCCAGATTTTCTTTTGTCTAGTTTCAAAAGAAGCTGACCTGAGATTCAGAGAGAGAGAAGAGGGGGAAAGAAAGTGGAATAGATCTCTACTTTTCAGCCATGGTTGTTTGTCAAATAACCATCTTCTTTCCACCATCCAGCTCCTCTTGTTCAGATTGGTTGGTGATAGCCATGTGCCAAGAAAAGGGGAGATATGAGAGGAGAGAGAAGGGGGGAGGAGGGAGGGAGGGGG
Organism: Thermophis baileyi; assembly: GCA_003457575.1. Taxonomy (NCBI): domain Eukaryota; kingdom Metazoa; phylum Chordata; class Lepidosauria; order Squamata; family Dipsadidae; genus Thermophis; species Thermophis baileyi. The sequence goes on along the minus strand of QLTV01004086.1, from coordinate 8,768,022 downwards.
AGAGAGAGAGAGAGAGAGGGGAGAGAGAGGAGAGAGACGGGGGGGGGGGGAAGAGAGAATATGAATCTAGGCTGATGGAGATTTTTTAAAAAACAGGGGTCCCCAACCCCTGGGACTGGCACCGAGCCGTGACATGCCAGAAATTGGGCTACACAAACAAGCGAAGCCCCATCTGTGGGATGCAGGCAGCACACGAAACCACGCCCCTTCTGGTCCACAGAAAAACCTCTCTTCACGGATCCGGTCCCTGGTGCCCAAAAGTTGGGGCCACTGTTTTAAAAGACTTCAACAGACAAGCAGAAATTCTGGTTTTCCAAAAAAAGCTTCACTAAAGAAATTCTAGAATCACCATTTTAGTTAGTGCCTTCTGACCAACGAACACGAACATGAAAGCAAGTTTGTTTCCTGACTGACCTTTGTTCCTCTGTTTATAGCTGAACAGCGAGTCTTTAAACAGTCTATCAGCCCAAACCTATTGATAAAATAAAATACGTGGGAGGAAAAGGAGAATTCTGGAATCTTGTTCTAATCCTCAACCATCACTCCTGCATCTCTGCAAATAGGGAGGGAACGATCTCCTTTTGTAGGGTTTGATGACTTAAAAGTGTTTCAATATCAGTCGGAGAACTGGAGTAGTAGTTTAAGATGTGAAACTAAGATGGAAACCCAGGTCAAAGTCACTCATTTTCAGATTAATGTGATTCAAATAATAAGTAGTTTCTGGGCTCTATGAGGTATAACAGGAGGAGGAAGAGCTATGTATTTCTCCTTGAACACAAAGGCAGAAGAGACCTCCCACAAATCAGTAAGTCAGAATTATTATTATTTCCTTAAAAATGTCCTCCAAAATTCTGACCTGAAGAAAAACTATAAACACTGAACTATATGACTAGTGTGATTCAGCCAAAGCAACCAGAAAATACAAATGTGACTACTGTTTTAAAAGTGTAGGAAGCTTTCAAGAATAGCTAAACCAGCAAGTGATATCCCTAACAGAAAAAAAAATATCAGTTATTTAGATTCCATTGATGCTATCAGGAATACTTAACATGAATTTTTCATAGTCCTTCTAGCTTTCAGAGCTTAGCTTTCTCTTTTAGATTGGCACATTTATTTAATCAATATTCTTGCTAAGGATTTCATGCTCTCTGTCTGCATATGGAACTTCTTCCATTTTTCTCTGGGAATCTTTGACAACAGAAACCATATGCAATTCTAGTTCATTTTTTTGAAGCATGGCATTTCATCCATCATATTTGGTTGTCCAAAACTGGCATACATTCAACAATGCAATCCAAAGAAAAGCTAGTAAAACAGAAGCTGCCCTTAAGATGGGGAGGATGATTATTTTATTCCATATGGTGTCTCCTAACTCTTTCCATCAATAACCCCTGCATCTTCCTTGTCTTTTTTTCCCCCTTAATGAGCTTTTAAGGGAAAGAGAAAGGACAGGAAAGCCATGGAAAATATGGAGAACTTCAAGGGGCAAGCAGAGCTGTCTGAATCCTTTATGAATGAGGCCCCATTCCAGAATTAAATACAACAGTTTTAAACTTTCACTTCTTTATTTTTATTGGTGACCAGGAATTAAATGAGCGGTGTACATTTTAATGAGTTGAACAGGTTAGGCTAATCAATATATCTGACCAACACTTATCATTTTATATGAATATAGCTCAGTGAAATAATATTTGGAAGTCAGAGCCATTTGAGTGGGGACAATCACAGGAATATTATTGGCTATTTATTCATTAGATGTACATCTTTCCTTTACTCAAGGTGATGTACAGAGATCTCTTTCCTTCATACTTTTCCTCCAACAACAATCTTGTCATGAATGAATGCAAATATATGTGTCCCAGGATAATGTCGCAAGATCCAATCTAGGTCAATCACTTGAACCAGTGTTTAGTCTTCCAATGTATCCGCTAGAGAGAAGTTTCCTGAGAATGGGCTCCAACATGAATCTGAAAGTTTGGAAGACTAAATGTCTGGTCCCGGTGACCGACCCATCAAAAATCTTGTCAAAAGAGAGGAGAGAGAGAGAGAGAGAGAGAGAGAGAGCGAGAGAGAGAGAGCGAGAGAGAGAGAGAGAGCTAAAGTCACCCACTAAGCTTCCATGGCTGGGGGTGAACATGATCCAGTGTCTTACTGGTTCTAAAGTTATACCTTATCATATTCTGCATGCACAATCACAGTGCTAATCATAATACCTTGTACACAAATCCATTCCCATAGAAGCAGCAGAATTTCCCTTATCTATGTGGCTCTACCTTCCAAATAACCAGGCATGTAAATACTATAAAATAAATGATGAAGCAAACTAGCAAACCATGTATAAAATTGTTCCTGCACTATAATGGTCAAACGGTAGACCAGTATTTACTATTGTAATGCAGGAGCCACTAAAATGCTAGCTAGTATTTAGTGCTGCAAAAAGCTATGTACAGTATATCTATATCTGTCTGCTTGTCTGTCTGTCTGTCTGTCTGTCTGTCTATCTATCATCTATCATCTGTCTATCATTTCATTTTGACTGCTCTTATTTAATAAAATGGAAAATCAATTGCATTTGATTTTATTTTAATTTCATGGGACAACTTGTATGAGTGCATCAAAAAATTCAGGAAGAAGAACAAAAAAAGTGGATGTTTCTATGAAACAGTAACATTTTCCACCATCCAGTAAATGCAAAATAAGCTCAAAAATACTCAAGAATATCTAGGAAACAGAAATCTTATGTAGGAAAGATTTCTCAGGAAGGTAGAAGTTATTTTTGAGCAAATTTGTTTTCCAGCAAATTTTTGTGCAAATAATGTTATTGTATGATTTTATTTTCTGCAAAATACAAGTTTTGAATATTGTTAGTAACAGCAGCAGTTTTCATAAAGCTGTTCTGATAAGATTCACTTAAAGATAATCACCTTCATCTCAAGATCATTCCATGGACATGGTCAAACAGTTTTCTTGGCAGCAATACTGAAGTGGTTTGCCATTGCCTTCTTTCAGAATGCTTTTTTGATTTTCCACTTATAATTCTGACCTATACATACATTATTGAGAAGAGTATGGAAAATTAATCATTAACTTGACTTGACTCTCCATAATTCATAGCAATACCATTTCACTTAGAAGATAAGAAATTAATAAGAACCATTATAGCCCCCATATTTAAAGCCATCATTAGAAGCTTGCATCACTGATTCTTGCCTCTGCTGATTCTTTGATTGTCCACTATTTAGAATAGAATAGAATAAAAGAGTTGGAAGGGACCTTGGAGGTCTTCTAGTCCAACCCCCTGCTTAGGCAGGAAACCCTACACCACTTCAGACAAATGGTTATTCAACATCTTCTTAAAAACGTCCAGTGCTGGAGCACCCACAACTTCTGGAGGCAAGTTGTTCCAGTGATTAATTGTTCTAACTGTCAGGAAATTTCTCCTTAGTTCTAAGTTGCTTCTCTCCTTGATTAGTTTCCGCACTCTTTCTAGAGCCTCAACATCTTTTTTACATCGTGGTGACCAAAACTGAATGCAGTATTCCAAGTGTGGTCTTACCAAGGCATTATAAAGTGGCATTAACAGTTCACGTGATCTTGATTCTATCCCTCTGTTTATGCAGCCTAGAACTGTGTTGACTTTTTTGGCAGCTGCTGCGCACTGCTGGCTCATATTTAAATGGTTGTCCACTAGGACTCCAAGATCCCTCTCACAGTTACTACTATTGAGCAAGGTACCACATATACTGTACCTGTGCATTTTGTTTTGTTTTTTGCCTAAATGTAGAACCTTAATTTTTTCACCATTGAACTCCATTTTGTTAGATAGTGCCCAATGTTCAAGTCTGTCAAGATCCTTCTGTATCTTGAGCCTATCTTCTGGAGTGTTGGCTATTCCTGCCAGTTTGGTGTCATCTGCAAATTTGATGAGTTCCCCATCTATCCCCTTGTCCAAGTCATTGATGAAGATGTTGAAGAGTACTGGGCCTAAAACAGAGCCTTTGGGTACTCCACTGCATACTTCCCTCCATGTAGATGCAGTTCCATTGAGGACTACACGTTGAGTGCGGTTGGTCAGCCAGTTACGAATCCATCTGGTGGTGATGCTGTCTAACCCACATTTTTCTACTTTATCTAGTAGTAGGTTATGGTCTACTTTATCAAATGCCTTACTGAAGTCCAAGTAAATTGTATCAACAGTATTCCTCTGGTCCACTAATTTTGTCACTTTGTCAAAGAATGCAATAAGATTAGTCTGGCATGATCTGTTTTTGACAGACCCATGTTGGCTTTTGGTTATTTCTTTATTTGCTTCTAGGTGTTCGTTGATTCGTTGCTTGTTTATCTTTTCCAGAATCGTCCCTTNAGTCCTTCGGGAGTTGGGCGGCATAGAAATACAATTAATTAAATTAAATTAAATTAAATTGTGAGCCTTAGCTTTCCTCACTTCACCTTTACAGGCTCGGGCTATTTGCTGATATTCTGCCTTAGTTATTTGCCCCTCTTTCCATTTTTTATACTTGTCCTTTTTGTCTTTCAATTTGTCAGAGAGTTCTTTATGCAGCCATGCTGGTTTCTTTTGAGAGCTATTATTTTTCTTCTTCATTGGTATTGTGCTAGACTGGGCTTTTATAATCTTACTTTTCAAAATTTCCCAAGCTCCTTGAGTTGTTTTTCCCTTGAGGATTCTCATCCATGGAATCCTTCCCAAGCTCTCTCTAAGTTTATTGAAATTAGCTCTCTTAAAGTCCAAGACTCTTAAAGTCCAAGTCTCTAGTTTTACACAAGAGGTTATTCAGAGGGTGTCATGTTCATGACTTAATAAATCTGTCACTATTGACTATAGATTTTAGAGAAAGTGGAGACAACTCCTAATCTGATTCCAGATAAAAATGTAAAACTTGTTTTTTCATAAATTGTATAGATTGTATTAATTAAAATTATTAAGAGAAATCATTATCCCTAATTAAAATCAAGAGTTTAATAGTAAGGGGATCTTATCAATTTCATATTTTTAGAGCAGTCACAGAAGGGTTATTATTGTCTTTCTGAACAATTTTACCTCATCGATGGGGGATAGAATATATTTTTCCTTAATCCCACCTTTATTATTTTTATAAATAAGTCAAGGTGGTGAACATACTTAGTACTCCTTCCTCCTACTATTTCGCCTACAACAACAATTCTGTGATGGTTGGGCTGAGAGACAGTGAGTGGCCTCAAACCCTAGCCAGCTTTCCTTCCTTGATTTAAACTCAAGGCTTCCTGGTTTCTAGCCTGATGCCTTAACCACTAGATAATATTAATCATCAGCAACTAGCAATGATAAAAGGATATGTTTCCATCTTCTATAGCAGGAGTATCAAACTCACATTGCCACGTTGTCATCATGTGATGTATCGTGACTTTTCCCCCCTTCGCTAAACCGGGCGTGGGCGTGGCCAGCAGGTGACCATCCAGCCCACGGGCCGCGAGTTTGACACCCCTGTTCTATAATGTAAGACAGTGGTCCTCAACCTTTTCTTCACCATGGATCCCTTTTGTGGCCACAGACCATGGCCATGGGCCACCAAGACTTAACTCAAGATTTAAATCATAACATTTCTTCAAGCCTTCACAGATCCCCAGTGATGAGATCGCGGACCCCCAGGGGTCTGTGGACCCATAGGTTGAGAACCACTGGTGTAAGGGAATACTCCATAGAATGTCTGGTTGGCCACTATGAGTAACAAAATGCTGGATTCAGATGTCCCGAATCACAATTATATTGTTATGACATTGTATGAAGAAGCCATCGGAGGTTACATGAGATATTAGGGCCAAAGTCACCAAATTGAGATTTTTTTCATTATTTGGGAAGGCACCATTTGCCTCCCCTTGTGGAACATTATTTTACAATAATATTTTAGAAGGTACAGAGTGATGGGACTTCTCTTGTTTAATGCCTTCCTGACCAAAATTCAGATCAACAGTTCCTGTAATCTATGACATTAGCTCTCCTTCCTTCTCTTTCTCTTTCTCAATGCTGCTGGCTAGAGAGTGGAATTTCTTGAATACTGTATGTGTAGAGTGCTCTGATTTATCATTAATCATTAATTACATTATTTTGCATTTATAGATAAACAGATCAATACAGACAATGATTTATGCAGAGCTTTTAGAGTGCTCCGTATGAAACAGGACATTGGAATAGCAGTTACATTTTTTTCAGAATACTGAGCAACCACTCGGTACATAGGGAGGTATTTCCAATGTGTATATCATTCTTGGTTTCACATGGAATTTTTTTTCACTATTTCCTACAGATTGGCTTTTCCCCTTCTCAATGCCAATAATGTATGTGCATGTGTGGTGAGGAAGGGATGGGGACATTTTTGTTTTGTTTTGCTCCCCATATGATTTACTCTAATAACTCTTTTAAAAAAATTCTTTAACAATTTGAGTGAATATGAACACAATGAAATCACAAATACATTAGACTGTGGATATTAAAAGGTGAAAAATAGAGAGCAAAATAAGTTTTATTATAAAGTATAATTTGTCTACATAATTATCAACCAACCACTTATTCACATTATTATATATTCACAGTAATGATTTCACAGTGAATGCTCTGTGTTGTCTTTCACTGCAGAACATGTTGTACAAATGCCTGTTTTCAAACCTTTTCCTGGAGAACCAGAATCACTGTATTGGAACAAGCCACTCAGACTATTAAATCCAGTCCCCTGCTCAGTCTAAGAATCCAAATTAAAGGATCCCAAGAGAGACCTGATAAACCACTTCTTTTCCTGTTGGCATTTCACTTTTGAACTGCTGCTACTAGCAGAAGGATTCTTCTAACCTTGAACTTTGTCTTCTCATAGTTTAAGAAAGTTATTCCATGTCCTACATGTTCAGATAGAGAACAGTCTTGACTTTATTCTTGGGGACACCCTCTTGCATACTTGAAGACTATTCAGTACTCTGCTATTTCATTTCCTTGGCTAAAACTTTTATAAAAGACAACTGATTCTCCTATGCCAGTGAGGGCGAACCTTTTTTTGCTTGGGTGTCAAAAGGGCGCACGCGCAATAGCGCGCGTGCACGTGCCCACACCCATAATGCAATGCCCTCCCCCTGCGCATGCACGCACAACCCCCCCTGCCCCCCCCGCGCATGCGCACAGGGCTCACTGAAGCCTCCGGAGCCTGTGGATGGCAAAAAACAGATTCCAGCTGATTTTTGGCCTTCCGGAGGGCGGGGAGGGAGGTCATTTTCGCCTTCCCCAGGCTTCAGGAAAGCCTCCGGAGCCTGTGGATGGTGAAAAACGGCCTAATGGCCCAACCGGAAGTTCATTTCTGAACTTCCGGTTGGGCCGTTGGGCCGTTTTCACCATCCCCAGGCTTCAGAAAAGCTGTTCAGTCTGTTTTTTGCCATCCACAGGCTCCGGAGACTTTCCTGAAGCCTGGGGAAGGCGAAAATGACCTCTCCACGCCCTCTGGAAGGCCAAAAATCAGCTGGCCAGTGTGCACATGCACGCTGGAGCTGACATAGGGCAACGCCTCACGTGCCCTCAGATATGGCTCCGCGTCCCACCTGTGGCATGTGTGCCATAGGTTCACCATCACGGTCCTGTGCCTTCTTCCACCTTTGAAGAACATTCTTAGCACTACTACTTCATGTAAATTGCAATTTGCTTTTAGAAGTGGGTGAATGATTAAAGATATCAATTCAAGTGCTGCTTTTATTGATTCTTCCACTTAGTTCAACCGAGGTACACTTGATACCATCCCTAAGTTAATTACCTAGGATTTCTGTGCAGATATGGATATTCTGAATATATAATATTACACCTTTTTTTGGCTTTTTTCTTTTGAAAAAAATGTATCCTTCAGCTGCTAAATTCCTACTCTGAAAACACTTCTGCAGATCTCAAGTGCACCTATCAAAGCATGTTTACCTTTGTGTAATTAAAGGTCACATTGATCTTGTTTATTTCCCATACTCTGAAGATTAGTGAGTTAATAGGCCCTAGTATAATTACACACACTCTTACTCTCATAGTTCACAAGTTCTTAATAGCACTAGCACTTAGTAATAGCACTTAGACTTATATACCGCTTTACAGTGCTTTACAGCCCTCTCTAAGCGATTTACAGAGTCAGCATATTGCCCCCAACAATCTGGGTCCTCATTTTACCCACCTCAGGTTGGAAGGCTGAGTCAACCTTGAGCCTGGTGGGATTTGAACTGCCAAATTGCAGGCAGCTGGGAGTCAGCAGAAGTAGCCTGCAGTACTGCACTCTAACCACTGAGCCACCAAGGCTCTAATAAAAGCTCTAATAAAAGGCTCTTCCTAATGTGGAATATAGGTTAAAATATAAGGATAACTAGAGAAGTAAGCGATATGACGATACGTGGAACTGTAAAATGAATAACAATGTTTATTTGGTTTATTAGGTTTTGTGGTTTGTTTAGTTGGTTTGTTTGTTTGTAGATTTGTGTATATGTATTTATATGTATATTTGTATATGTGTTTTTTTAAAATCATTTAATAAAAACTATTTTAAAAATAAAAAAAATAAAAATAAAAAATAAAATAAAAATTACACACACACACACATATAAAGGCTCTTCCTTCTTGGTTTTTAATTTCAGTTTAAAGTCCCCCTAATCAAATTCAACTTATAGTCAACTGCACGTTTCCTAAACTTTGTGAGCTTTAGGCCAGCAACTTATCATCAAATTCATCTCCAGCCAGCAATCTGTCATCCAAGCAACACACAGCATGGTCTGATAAACCACATTTCTCCTGAAAAATCATTTCCATGGCCTGTAATTCACCTGCAACTTTTTTCATGTTTTTAGTCTTCTTCCCTGGATTGGAAGGATGGATGTGACTATCATAAAAATCCTGGGTTCTTCAGCTTCGTCCTTTGAACTTCAAAGCCTGAAATGATTTGGTTATAGCCCCTCCACTATGTGAATGTCAGGCTCAACTCCAAAGATAACAGAGTGAAATCCAATTGAGTCCAATCCTCTATTTGCTTAAATCAAAGAGACAGAATCTTGCCAAATTAAAGCTATTAGCTATTATTATTAAAGCCCTTTACCTTGATATATGTATCCTGGGCGATTCTAGAATAGGGCTACCCTGAAGCTTTCTCCTCCTCCCACATCCAGCTTGGGACTGTGCAGTCTCTTAATTTGAGCTTCTCTCTGGAATGTGCTGCTTCCTCCTTGGAAAAGCTCTGTGCTGCTAAGACTCCTCTCCACTGCTTCTTCTGGTGCACATTTCATCACAGTGGATAAGCAGGAAGGGGATACCTTCAGCAACTTGATCAGCATCTGTATAACATGCCTAAGGAGTGACCCTAATATCAGGGGTGGGTTGTGACTTACCTCGCTGCCGGTTTGCTTCCTCCCACGCTGCGTGGGCATGCGTGCATGCGCAGTGCTGAAAATCCAGCTTCTGTGCATGCCCAGAAGCGAAAAACAAGATGGCGGAGCCTATGCCGCCGCCGCGAGAGCCGGTTCGGGGGCATGTCCAGCCGGTTCGACGAGCGGGGGGAAATTCCCACTACCGGTTCTAAAGAACCGGTCTGAACCGGCAGGAACCCACCTCTGCCTAATATACTGTTGCCTGGTTCTCAGTTAGAAAAGGGTAACTTTTCAATTAATAAGGAGCATAATTATTCTGATACTGATGAGGTGTTGGAAGACCACAGCCAGGCACCAAGTCCAATAAGGCAGCAGTTGAGAAGAATAGAACAAAATAGGTCTTTGCCACTTCTAGAACTGGTGTATTTTCTGAACTTTCTGGAATGAGAATGGGGTTTAGTACTATTTACATCAGTAAGCTGATGTATCTCAGCTTTACAGGAACAGTGTCTCCAATCAATGTGTTCGGTTCTTGTGTGCTGTTATTGCAGGATCTTGGAATTTATATTGATAAACCTTTGATTTGGCTTGGTTGATGACTAGTTTCAGCAAAACCTTAGTGTTGATTCTGTGTGATATTTGGGCATAATCCATCCTTGCCAAATAACTCATAATATAAAATATGCTTCTGAGTTCCAATAGTGAAGAATATCTTCTGGATCTCTTAGTTTCTGGCTTATAGCTCTTGTTAAGCAGGCCTGCAGTGAGTTGAAATAGATTTCCCATGAACATTTGCATTTTTTCCCCATTCTCGGGAAAATGTGGTAATAGCACATTCAGGAAGGACTCGTAGTATTTATTATACTAAACTGTATCTAATAGAATGTGTGATTCATTTATAGCAGGAAGGTGACATTGCAATATCAAATCTTTCCTTCTGTAGCTCTGGAACCTTCTTTGATCACTACTATTGAAAATAAAATAAAATTGATGCAGAAAACACAGAATGCAATGCAATAAAAACTAAATAGCATGCTTTTTAAAGATACTGAAATAATCTAAAAACAGTCTCCTATCCTTCCACTTGCATAATATAGGCCCATTTTTATTACTTGGACTTCCCCTCCCCCAAATGTGTGCAGCCCCTAATAATCAGAAGATTGGCCACACTAATTTATGGCATCCAGTGTTGTGATATTTCATTACAGTGTCTAGTTTAGATGGCTTTAAAAAAAAACACAGCCTGGACAAATTGCTGGAGGGCAGCTCTGTAAATAACTATTAACCTAGTCAATTATAGGTGTCATGACATCCTTGAATAACAAATTACTGGAGGTGGAACAATCAGCACAAAGGGCTGTCACCTTCACAACCCACCTATGAACTTGCTATTCTATGATCAACTCCGTATTGTTACAAGTCTTCATTCATTCAGAATTAATGGGGGTTTGTGGACCTTTATATCCATTTTATAAATGGTGGCATGGTTTTCATCTTCCAGATGAAAAATAATTTTCTTTAATGGAAATGAGAATAAGAGGCAGACATTTTGTCAGTTCTGTTAGGCCAGGGGTCTGCAACCTTAAACACTCAAAGAGCCATTTGGACCCGTTTCCCACAGAAAAAACAACAACACCGGGAGCCACAAAACCTGAGTGGGCATGGCCAACTCGATGTCACTCACTCCCACCCAGTCACATGACCCCCTAGCCACGCCTACACAGCCACAAAACCATTCTCTCTCTCTATCTCTATCTCTCCCCCTCTCCCCCTCTCTGTATCTCTCTCTGTATCTCTCTGCCCCTCTCCCTCTCTCCCCCATCCTCTGTATCTCTCTCTCTCTGTATCTCTCTCCCTCTCTTCCCCTCTCTCTGTATCTCTCTCTCTCCCTCCCTCTCTCTCCCCCTTCTCTCCCCCTCTCCCTATCTTCCCCTCTCTCTCCCCCCTCTTTCTGTATCTCTCTCCCCCTCTCTCCCCCTCTTTCTGTATCTCTCTGTATCTCTCTGTGTCCCTCTCCCTATCTTCCCCTCTCCCCTCTCTCTCTATCTCTCTCCACCTCTCTCTATCTCTCTCCCCCTCTCTCCTCTCCCCCTCTCTCTGTGTCTCTCTCTCTCTCCCTCTGTATCTCTCTCTTTGGAAATCCAACGATCGCCAGCTGCGGCAGAGGCTTCCCTTCAGGCGATCGTCCTCCTCCTCCCTCCTCCTTCTCCTCTCGCGACCCCCTGGCCGGCTGTGGTGGAGCTGGGAGGGTGTGCATGCGCGGGGAGACCCTCCTCAAGTGAGCACCAAAGCGCAGCAAAGGCACGCGTGGGGCGGGCGGCCACTCGATTAAGGAGGGTCTTAACAGGATGCAACAGGACATGGCTCCTCTCCTGCACTAAGGCTCCGGCCATCGCCTTGCCGTGGCGTCCGTCCCCCACAGCAGCTCTTCGGCTGAGCACGGAGGGCACGAGCTCCAGCTCGAAGCTGCAGGAAGCAAAGGCTGCCTTATGCACAAATGTGGTGCAAAGGCCGGTACAGGGCCGCTTCACTCCTGCACTAAGGTTCCAGTGACCCTCTTCCTCCCCTTCCTTCTCCTCTCGTGACCAGCTGTGGTGGGGCTAGGAGGATGCGCACGTGCCTTTGCTGCCTTTGAAGCCTCCGCCACAGCTGGCAATTGTTCCTCAGCCAGTCTGGATTTCCAAAAGGAAGAAATAAAAGGAGTAGCGAAGCACCCCAAGGAGAGCTTGCTGGCTTGGCCCAGCCACGGCTTTCCAAGAGAGAGAGAAGAAACATAGAGACAGAGAGAGAGCACGAGAGAGATACACACACAGAGAGAGAGAGACATAGAGAGAGGGGGTGAGATCGGCTGACAGGCAAGCATCTTTGGTGAGGGCTTTCTCCGAGCCTGACCCCCGGGGTGGGCGTGCGAGGTTCGGCGGGGCCAGCTCCCTTTTCCCGCTGCCCTGAACCTCTTAAAGCTGTGGCTGGGTGCTGCTGGCCTGTCCCCCTTTCCGACGTCCCCTCCTCCCGGATCCCATTCCCACCCCGCCAGTTCTCATGTTAGTGAGACTGGTGTCAGTTGCGCCCGGGCCAGGCCAGTGTCTCGGGGTGGAGAGCAGGTTGTGCATCTCCCCAAGCGACCGAGGCACACCCAGCACCAACAAGGGCCGGAAAAAGCTCCACATGAGTTAGGCGCCGGAGAATCATCCCCGGCCACTTCTCCATCTCCTGCCGTCGCCTTTAGCTTCTCAGGCCAGGCAAGGGAGGGGAGGGGAGGGTGAGGGGCAGGGCCAGCCACAGCAGAGGGCCCAAAGAGCTGCATGTGGCTCCGGAGCCGCAGGTTGCCGACACCCATGTTAGGCAGAATGACCTTGGGAGGTTGATTAGAACTTTCTCAGAAATGAACACATCCTTTTCCTTCTGGGACTTTATTTTCCAAGGAACTTTCTAAGATAACGAAGTAGAAGACATCAGTTCAACTTTCACACAAGCCACAAGACACTAGACAAATTTCTATGGATGAAAATCTTGTTTGACTTTTACAAGGAGCTATTTATTTATTTATTTATTTATTTATTTATTTATTTGTTGGTGTCTTTAGGTCAGTCTTGGCTCGTGGTGACTGCCTGGACAAATCCTTGCAGTTTTCCTGGCAAAGGTTTCTTTTTTCCTCCTAAGAAATGGCTTGCTATTGCCTGCTTTCTAGGGCTGAGAGAGAATGAGTGGCCCAAGACACCAGCTGGCTTTGTACTTAAGGAGGACTACACCTCATAGTCTCCTGATTTCTAGCATGGTACCTTAACAACTACCTTACTGACTCTCTACAAGGAGGCTTTAGGAATACTGAAAAAAGAAAGATATTTCTTTATAATGCTTTGAACAATAGAAACACAATAAAGAAGTATTTGTAATGAATAAGAAATGATGTAAAAATGCATGTGCAATGTACTACAATGATACATATTAGTTGCTTCAATCATTGATTCTGTCAGCAGTGTATAAGCACTAAGAACAATTAAAACGAGGCGTATTAAGATAATGAAAAGCCACGGTCACTCAAAATCTTCAACTTGGCCAAAAGCCTGCTAAAAAGGAACGGACTGAAGCACCAGGAGAATAGATTACATTCATACCTTGGAAATAAGGGATTCTAGAATTGGGGGAGGGGAGAGATGCTAGCGGGTGGGCTTGCATTTTGGTCTAGTTCTCACTTATTTCTCATGGGGATGGAAGCTGCAGCAAGCATTGGTCAAACCAAACAGAGTTATTTTAATAAGACAATCCCTTGCTGAATATTTACAGTAGAGAGGACTTGGAAAGGAGAGGAGAAAAAGGGCTGAATAAGAATCAACTGGCCATTGAAGCATCAGAAGAGTCCCAAGGAATAGACAGTTTCAAGGAATGATAGGATAAAGTCATTTTTTAATGCTCTATACTGTGTGTGTCTGCACTACGCATAATTTTATAGTGCTATAAATGTTTCACATGACATCCAGTTTCCCTATCTTTGAAGGAGCCAAATTGATTCTCTTTCACAATTGTTTTGCCTTTTAGCTTGATAATTTTATATTTAGGAATATTTCCGTAATTGTATGCCAAAGTGACCTCATCCTAACAGCTGTAACTTTCCAATTTTTTCTTGGATTTTAATAATTGGAGTTGCATTAACTATTTTCATGACCTCAAGATTGCTCATTGAGAGAGGTTTCATAGTTTTATTTCTGGAGCTGTAATTTTACATGTAAAGTTTTTTTAAAAGAGCTCTTAGGTGAATACTCTCCTGACCATGTGATTTGTTTATATTAACTTGATATATATGTTATGTCAATAAAGTAGATGACATCCAATGTTTGCTAGAGGGAAAAAAAAATAAGTTAGGCATCACTTTCCTGTATGTGGAAGATTGGGAATTGATTCGTGGTGGCACAGTGGTTAGAATGCAGTACTGCAGGCTACTTCTGCTGACTGCCAGCTGACTGCAGTTTGGCAGTTCGAGTCTCACCAGGCTCAAGGTCAACTCAGCCTTCCATCCTTCTGAGGGTGGTAAAACGAGGACCAAGATTGTTGTAGGCAATATGCTGACTCTGTAAACTGCTTAGAGAAGGCTGTAAAGCACTGTGAAGCGGTATAGAAGTCTAAGTGCTATTGCTAAGTGCTATTCTTAGAATGGCTATGACTACAAGGAGATAGAGTGAATGAGATCCCAGAGACAGGAAACCCTAATAACTCACCTCAATAATCTACCTAGGTTTGCAGCCTTCTCTGACTATAGATGAGGACAATAATGGTTTTGGTTCCCATCAAAACATGGTTTTACTCTTCCACGAATCCTTAGCTCCAGAATATATGAAGAAATGGACAAATGTTAAGAGGTGAATTAGTTGTTGATTTATTTTATTTATTGGCTGCAATGGATCCTGGGTGGCACACAAATTAACTCTGGTGGACCCTAGGTGGTGCACAAATTAAAAAAGATATAAAACAATTAAAAATATTAACTCAGCAGGATTTAATGTTTAGATCACTTATTTGTTAGCTATCAATGTTTTAGAATACAATTCAAGGGGATGACTTCAGTCTGGGATACCTGAAGGAATTTATTTCTCAGTATGAATGCATTTGATTATAAATGTTCATCTATCGGGTCATATCCTTTCCTGTGTTTCTTCCATATTGCGGATCTCATCTTGTTTGGAGTTGTACCAAGTCACTGGACTCCAAACATTCCTCTTCAACCTGACTCTCGCCTTAAACTGGTAGTTAAGGATGGTAGGTGTTATTTTTGAGTTGTGTTTTACAGTGTAAAGTTGTTTTGAACTTTGTTGTCATTTGGCTGTTTTGGATCCTTTTGCAGGTAAATTAAAATAAGCACATAAGTAACAAAATGCTGATCTAGGTTTTTTTCCACTTGAAATTAAATGTACACACATCCCTTTTCAAAATATTCAAGATGCAGGGACACTTGTTGGGGTGGGTTGGAAAAATCAAGTTGGCAGCAGTGCATTAAAAAAAGGGTGGGGGGAGAAATTGAATGCATGGGCATCACCCTCACAACTTTTTTGACACATCCATTTCCCACCATGGACACTCCTGTTAAGAAGGCCAGCCAGGAAATAATTTTATTCCAAGAGTATAAATCATTGACAGAGTGTTTGCACAGAAGGACTTCACTTTCAATTTACCAGCTGCTGCACAATAGGACTTTAGAGAAATCATGGCAGCCAGAAGCTTCAATCAATCAGAATAGAGCTGGAAGGGAATTTGGAGGTCTTTTAGTCAAGCCCCCTGCTCAAGCAGGAGATCCTATACCATTTCAGGCAAGTGACTGTCCAGTCACTTCTTAAAAACCTCCAGTGATGAAGCACCCACAACTTCTGAAGGCAAGCTGTTCCACTGGTTAATTGTCCTCACAGTTAGGAAGTTTCTCTTAATTCCATGTTGTATTTTTATTCCAACTTGTGGGGTTTTGCAAGAGATCTTTAAAAGCAGTCCTATGTTAACCTAATCTTGCGTAGCTTCTTCTCCGGTAATATTGAACTACAAACTAGGGCATTCAAAACTTTTGCTAGACCAATTCTTGAATACAGCTCATCTGTCTGGAACCCGCACTGCATATCGGGCATTAATACAATTGAACAAGCCCAGAAATATTTCATGAGAAGAGTCCTCCACTCCTCTGCTCGCAACAGAATACCTTATGCCACTAGACTTGCAATTTTGGGATTAGACAGTTTAGAACTATGCCGTCTTCGGTCTGACCTAAGTGTAGTACATAAAATTATCTGCTACAATGTCCTACCTGTCAATGACTATTTCAGCTTCAACCACAACAATACACGAGCACATAATAGATTCAAACTTATGGTAAACCGCACCAAACTTGACTGCAGAAAATACGACTTCAGTAACAGAGTTGTTAATGCCTGGAATGCACTACCTGACTCTGTGGTTTCTTCCCCAAACCCCCAAAACTTTACCCTTAAAGTGTCTACTCACCCCATTCCTAAGAGGTCTTTAAGGGGCGTGCATAAGCACACCAGCGTGCCTACCATCCCTGTCCTAATATTCCCTTTTATTCGTATCCATTTCGTGTATTCATAATTATGTTTATACTTATATCTGTTATCTAATACATGCCTGACGAAATAAATAAATAAAATAAAATGTTCAACACATGAATCAAGCTGGAACATAAAACCATTAGTCAAAGAATATTCGTTCATAAAACTCATACTCCAGTCTTGCTCTCTCTTGCCTTCCACTGAGCCTTCATTGTAAAGATCCTGAGAGTGACTACCTGCTTCAAATGCTTTTCTGAAGTGACACCCTTTGTATGGGGAAAGATGCAGTTTTCTTCCCATCCTCTGAAGATCTGGGCAAAATGAACTGTATGAGATCAGCTGGCTGAACAATCATTACATTTTTCCATTTGGCCTTTTGTTTTTAAATCACAATCTGTCATTAACAGATCATGTCAGACTAATCTTATTGCATTCTTTGACAAAGTGACAAAATTAGTGGACCAGAGGAATGCTGTCGATATAATTTACTTGGACTTCAGTAAGGCATTTGATAAAGTAGACCATAACCTACTACTAGATAAATGTTTTTAATGTTTTATTATAGATTAGGATGTTTTTAATGTGTTTATGATGTTTTTAATGTTTTTTGTTTGTTGTTAAGCCGCCCAGAGTCCTTTGGGAGTTGGGCGGCATACAAATATAATAAATAATAAAAATGAA
>QLTV01004086.1:8722418-8750103 GCA_003457575.1 Thermophis baileyi | reverse complement strand
TATTTAGATATAGTTCCAATATCTCAGGGGTTGCCACGAAGAAGAGGGAGTCGAACTATTCTCCAAAGCCCCTGAGGGTAGAACAAGAAACAATGGGTGGAAACTAATCAAGGAGAGAAGCAACTTAGAACTAAGGAGAAATTTCCTGACAGTTAGAACAATTAATCAGTGGAACAACTTGCCTCCAGAAGTTGTGAATGCTCCAACACTGGAAGTTTTTAAGAAGATGTTGGATAACCATTTGTCTGAAGTGCAGTAGGGTTTCCTGCCTAAGCAGGGGGTTGGACTAGAAGACCTCCAAGGTCCCTTCCAACTCTGTTATTCTATTCTATTATTCATTACTGAACCAGCCACTCTTCTTTTTAAAAAGTTGATTCTGCTACCAGGATGTTGAATTCAGCACAGTTAATGCCTGCTCAGGAGAAGGCAGGGAGATAAGGCAATTGACAAAGCAACTGAGATATTCCAGCTTGCATTACGAAAAGCCAGATCAGAGAAAGTAAACAATGTTTCCACCTTTTCTCTGACCTTCTTTCTGCAGACTAATGATAGGCTTTTGCAATTTGATCAAAAGTTAAGATTATGCACTTTTCTCCCATTCCAATCATTGAAATAAAGAACTGATTTCATTTTTAGTGGCTTTTTTTTACTTCATCGTATTAAGTTCATTTCACAAGATTGGCAAAGGCCATTCTATACACGGTCTCAAAGTATCTGTGCGGCTCATGTTGACTAACATGAGAAACCAGGATCTGCAAGCTATTCAGATAGTAGGCACTATTGCCTGATATTGTACAATGCATAATTATTGTATGGGCATAATTTTTTTAAAAAAGAATTGTGTCACAATCTCACCAGGTCTCATTTTAATTTAATTTTAAAGGTCAGTGTGTGCCATCTAAGGTTTCATGGCTGCCACAGCATCTGATGCCTTTGAACTACCAGTTACATCATTGTGCCAATGGATCACTTAGGGTTCTTCATGTAGCAGCCTTACCCCGCTATCTTTGGTGTGAAACTGGCAAGAAATGAAACTCTCTTATGAAATTTCTTTCAAGACTTGACTCGTCCCTCAGCTTTAGCAATGAACAGCTGGCTAACCTTGTAACTGTTTTGTACTTCCTTTTTTTTATTATTTTTATTGCGTTCTTATTTACCTGTTGTTATTATGCTATTCTTTACTTTGTGGGCTATCCGGAGTTGGTTGGAGTTGGCCAGTATCAAAATCAAGTCAAAAAACAAATACATGAGCAAGTTTACTAGCCAAGTGATTGGTCTGGATGGATGGCAGTTCATTTATCCTCAAGGCATAGTTAGCAGTCCATCCTTGTATTGGGACAAGGAGAAATAGGGACGAGTGTAGAAATCTGATTGGTGGATTTCTCTGCTTCCATGGGTGAGTATTTCAGGATGCATGATTACTATCAATACATATTTTGATTGAGCCCCCTTTCCACTGATTCCTTGTTGTATTTACATCTTCCTGTGTGACACAGTGAACTGAAAGAGAGCAAGCACTAAAGGAAAGACTACAATTTTCTCATTCTTTGACTAGAAGGGGAACCTGTCAGTTCTATATGGAAAGAAAGAAACCTCCCCTGTTTCACCATTCCACCAATGACTCTATCAAGCAAATGGGATGGGAGTGGGGGAAGGGCAACCTTTCCACCATTCCACTGGGGAACTTCAAAAATTTTATTAAAAGGTGCAGAACTTCAGCAGTCTAGCAGCCCAGGATGTAGAAGTCACTGGAATGGAAAATGCATTCCTGTCACATTGTCCAGATCTTTTGGGGCAGAGGAATTTGGAGGAGGAGTCCTGGTGGCATGGTGGTTAAAATTCATGGCTTGGGACCAGGTTATCTGAGGGACCATCTCTTGCCGGTCACATCTACCCAACCCACTAGAGCGGGGAGGCAAGGAATGTTGCAGGTCCCATCCCCAGGGAGATACATCTGGCAGGACTCAGAAGAAGGGCCTTCTCCGTGGTGGTTCCCTCTCTCTGGAACACAATTCCCACAGAGATTAGACTGACCCCCGCTCTAATACTCTTTCAGAAGGCGCTGAAGACGTGGTTCTGCCAGTGGGCCTATGGAACCCAGAGCGGGATGGAGCCCATTAAATGACTTGTATGAATGTGCAATGTCGTGGGGTGGGGAGGTGGGGGTTATTATTTTATTATTTTTCTTTTTATTTTCTTTTATATGGTGTTTTTATATTCGTGTAAGCTGCCTTGAGTCGCCTTGTGCGAGTATACAGCCATATAAATTTTCTAAAATAAATAAATAAATAAAATGCAGCATTGCAGGCAAACTCTGTCCCAACGTCCTGGAGTTTGATTGTGATGGGCTCCAGGTTGACTCAGCCTTCCATCCTTCTGAAGTCAGTAAAATGAGGACCCAGATTGTTGGGGCAACAATATGCTAACATTGTAAACTGCCCAGAGAGTGCTGTAAAGCACTGTGGGATGGTATATAAGTCTAAGTTTTATTGCTATTGCTAAATGCTAATAAAATGAAATGTATCAGGAAGACCACAGTGCCAGTGGAATGGAAGAAGCTGGAAAACATTAATTTTAGCCCGAAACAAGAAAAGCTGGGTAGAGTTGCCTCTGCCATGGACTGGGTGTGTGTGCATATTGGGGATATCATGTGTCCTGTCCTCAAGACACAGTTAGCAGACCGTCTTAGTATTGGGGAATAGGGGGAGAATGTAGGGATGAGACATCCACATAGAGGGCAGAAGTATCTGCCAATGCTGAGGAGCCACAATATGACAGTCCTGGTATCTGAACGGTCCTTTTATCTTTAACCAAGAAGACGTGAGAAATTGGAAACTTTATATTTAAGAAGATACAACAAGCCTTCTGGAAGGTTTGTATGATAACATAGTGAGGTCGCCAGAGGGTGTGGCTGAAATAGTTGCAACTTTGTGAAGGTGAAGGATGAGAATGAAAATGGAAAGCTGATGGGAAGCCAGCTGCTCCTTTTCCTAACCTCGAAACTCTTCTTCCTGCTGATATTTCACTGCCAAAATATGGCCATTTCCCCAGCTAAATTTAGATTTTGCAGTCTTGTGATGCTGCAGATAGAAGCATTAGAAACTGTATGCAGGATGTGGGTTTCCCAGCCTTGGTCTGTGAAAAAAAGGGGCTGTGGCTGATGGTGGCTGTAACCAGACCCCAAAGTAGGTAGTTTGCAGTATTGTCCAGCTTCTTTCCTTGTTTGTCATCTATCCCATCTCTATCTCTATTCCCAGAAGAAGGCTTACACTGTCTGCCTGATAATGCCGAGGGTTGCATCAAATGACTCATGTGAACTTTATGTCAGTCAAAGCATGGGGCATGAAATTAGTCTCATAACAAAGGCCACTGTCTACCTCACGACATTTTTATACCACACAAATCAGGGAAGCAGTTTTAAAATGACCTGCAATCTTTTTCACTTCTGTCAACTCAAAAACATTGAGAACAAAGAGTGAAAAATCGATGCCTTTCCCTAAATTGCATCACTCCTTAGGAACACAAATCCCCTCACTCCTAATCAATGCAAATGGGAAAAGAAAGGAACCCAGCAGTCTGGATCTTGTGGACATTGTCGATCACTTGTAAAGAAAATGAGGATCTAGGCAGAATCATTGACTGTATCCCTTAGTGACTGAGTTGCCGATCCCCATTATGGTTACTGAATGAGGATTACTTGTGCTTATTTGCTTTCATTAATGGTTGGCTTTTCGGAGATTATTTTATTCTGTTTTTCACTCCATTTTTTTTTTAAAAAATCCTGCTTTTAAATGAAGCTTTTACAATTGCTGTGAACAGCCTTGGGATTTTTTTCAAAAAAGAAAAAAAAAGAAACAAGAGTTAGTCATCGTAATAAATAACATATTTTCTTTCTGCTTGTACAATACAAATCTATGAAAAGATGATGCAGTCACACTAGCGTGGATTTTGAAAATAATTGCCAGCCAATAGGTAATGTTTGGAACAACCAAAGCTGAATATGTCACAGGAAAGAGAATTGTGGGTTTTTGCTTCTCACTTGAAATCTAGGACATGAAATGTACCTTGCAAGAATGCCAAATCACACATAGCTAATCATAAATCATACATAAAATGGGTTTGTGGGGAGGTCCCCTTTTAAACTTAACTGCAGCATGAACTGTTGGTATTTCAAATGGCAGTTTAGAAGGGATTAATATTTCTATAAATAACACAGGCTGGTAGAGATTTAGCATTTTTATATAATTACATGTTTTCACTCAGACCAACTCATTAACTTTTATTGCCTAAGAAAATGACTGGTACTTTTTGGCTTTGTTCTTTGACCTCAGATTCTTTCCATCAGCCTTGATCTGCTTGTGTAGGCATGAACTAGGCATTCCTCCCTACATCCTCCCAAAGGGATGCTATCTGCTCACAACCCATTTCTGGTGAAAGAATTTTCCTTATCAGGTATCATACAAGGCTGACAAATATAGTGAATTCTCTGTAGATTCGATTCCACAACAAACTGTTAGAATAAAGGAAATTGTTAGGTGGATCGTCATATTTTATATGGACAATTAGATTAGATTAATGGATGGTTTTTGGCTTTTCAGACTTTTCTGCTTTTAAAAAGCTAAAAACCATCCATGAATCTAATCTGTCCATATAAAATTTTAAAATTAAAATAAAATTATTTCTGCTTTTGGGGTAGCTTTTTTGTTGTCCAGCCTCCATCTCCATACTGCACAGTGGAAAATTTGATGAGGGAGAAGAAATTATCTGGCCCCCTAATTCTCAGATGTTCTAGTGGAAGAGGTGGCCACCTCAAATTGTACATAACCGGATGAATACAATTGCTACCATCTTGATGCCATAAAAGTAAAAAGACTATGCAATTGTCAGGGACTCTTAAAACAGGAAAAATTGGAGACATTTGATGAAATGGGTGTGGTTGCACAAAACTCTCAGATAAACACAAAAGAACAAGTTTAAGAAAAATGGACAGAGGGATATCAGAAAATCCAGGGATCTGGTCTCTCTAACGATGTGGCATGGAAGGCTAAGGGTTTCAACAAATTCCTCAAGAAACAAAAAAGCTAGATGTACAGGTACAAGATAGGTAGTACCTGGTTCAAAAATAGTACTTGCAAGAAGGATCTGGGTATCCTGATAGACCTCAGATTAAGCATAAACCAGCTGCAGCTGCCAAAACAGCCAATACCATATTGCATCAATAGAAATATTGTATAGAGATAAATCAGTCCTGCAAGACAAACCAGATGGAAATAGATGCCACATAGGCCTAAAGCTACTTTTATTAGAATAACTATAGTCACAGACTCTTGTAGGTCTGAATTTACTTTCCCTATTCCCTCTTTTATCTTCCTACATATTAAGAAGGGGCATAAATATCTATCTTTGCATGGGCTTAAACTACATTTATCTCTTTGTTGTTTTACGGATTGTCCCTCTCTTTGTCAATGCCATCCTCTGTGCTCTCTACATGATCATAGGAGGTAATATTGGGCAGGCTGTGTGAGGAATACTATGTCCAATTCTAGGTGTCACAATGAGAATGCTGAGGAACAGGAAAGAGTGCAGAGAAGATAATAAGGGACTTACGGTGTAAATTTTATGGACACCGGTTAAAATAACTTATGTTTAGTCTTAAATAAAAGAAATTTAACGTAAGACATTATAGCAATCTTCCAGTATTTGAAGGTCTGTCATAGGAAAAATTTATTCTCCACGATGTCCAACTATAGGACAAATCCCAGTGAGTGGATGTTTTAAAGAAGGAGATCTAAACTAGAGGTAATGATTTTATGACTGTGAAATATATTAAGCAGTGGAATAGTTTGTTTCCCTTATTCATGGATGCTTTATTTAGTTTCCAAGTAAAGCTGGATAGCCATTTGTTTGGGATAATCTGGGGATTCTAGTCCTGGATTGGACTGGAATACTTCCAAGTAGCCTTTAAATCCTATGATTCAATGAACCTTAGAAGGAATGGAGTTCATAATAGGTCCAAATGTATCAGGGGTGGGTTCTAACTTACCTCGCTGCCGGTTCGCTTCCTCCTGCGCCACGTGGGTGCGCGCGCACTTTGCGCGCGCACGCATGCGCAGTGCCGAAAAATAAAAAATTCCCCCCCCAAAAGCTGAAAACAAGATGGCGACGCATGCGCAATGCTGGAAACTCGGCTTCTGTGCATACGCAGAAGAAAAAAAATTTAAAAAATTCCAAAAATACATTTTTTAAAAAAAAAAAATTCCAAAAAAAAAGATGGCGGTGCCCACGGACCGGCACCGACCGAACCAGCTCTGTGACATCATGGTGACATCACCAGTGGGTCGCTACCGGTTCGGACCAACCGGTCTGAACTGGGAGGAACCCACCTCTGAAATGTATCCTCTGTAAAGCCTTACAAATATTTTTCCTCTACTCAGATACTATTGCTGTTTGTAGCCAATGCCTTCTGGCCTGTTTAATCACATAACTCAGACTTTCCAGATGCATTGCAAGGCATTCCTTCATTAGTTTGCTTCCCCAGGTCTATAGACCAGCTAGAAAGAAGGTAGCTATTACAGCAAACCTTTATCAGTATGGCTATTTTATGATTTGGTGACCAACCAATGTTTTCCTCTGGGAGTAGATTCAGATTTGTTCTATTTCTGTTTGTGGCAGCTTGAAATATACATATCGTTAAATGTGTCTGGCTGTAACCCAATGTCTACGTTTCTTGGACAAAAGATGATGACGCCCTTTTTCAAGGTTCATGAAATCAATTTAGTTCCAAAGGAAGAGGTTATATGAGGTAAACTGAAGCCTGGATTTCTCTCTAAGGGACAAACTGTCTTTCAGCTGACTTGAGATGCTGAAGAGCCACAGGCACTGAAGGGTAGTCTTGCTGAGAGTATAATCCATGGACAAAGTCTAAGAGGAACCCATATTTCAAAGCACATCAAATTAATTTCTCAGTGTATTAAATTGAGAAGCTAGAGAAGAAACATGGCTCCTGCAACCTGAAGTGAAATCTTTTAAACCCTACAATTAGCAGCCTTTACTAATGAGAAGTTTGCTTTTTCCCCACCTCAGAGAGTCAGTTCCATACCTAGCAGATGACTAGCATCTGGGATTGCTTAGGACTGGATAGGGACCTTCAGAAAATCAGTAGAGTAATTTCTGCATCCCTAGGATGCAGATGCAACCCCTATATACAGAGGAATCACTGGTCAAGCATAACAGGAGCATTCTAATCTGTCACTCAAATCTGAAGCAATCTGCTCATACCTGGCCAGCTTTTGTCTTTGATATCCTACTGTAATTATTTCATAATTCACGGACTAGGAACCCTGTCAAATATACATGTACAAATACCTCTCAAAGGATTGGAGGCCTGATCTGTTTCTGTCTGCCCACTTAGTAGAGTAACAGGAACTATTTATAATTTTGCTAATTCTGTCACAGTGCATCTGCGGAGAGTCAATGGGGTCCTTCTCAATTTCTTCCTGCACAAATACTGTAGTTGCAGGTGCTGTTTAGACTAATGAGAATTATGTCAATATAGATCAGGCAGGCCCTGCGATTTCTAAGCCAAAAGAACATATGACTTTTTACAGGTTATGTGAGGTGAATATTATGTGCCATCTCCAATTGGTTAATTTTTCAGAGTACAAATAGAAATTGAAATGCACTTAATACTCCCTCCCATAAATAATGCTTTGTTATTATGAAACAATCCATATACACTTGGCATGAGCAAGTTATGGATTTTTAAAAATCCTATATGGTCATTTTACAATATGAAGAAAAAAAAATCAATAATAGGCAAAATTCTAAAAGGAGAATTTCATATATTAAATGACAATTAGGCACAGTAGTGGTACTTTATGTCATGTTGTATTTCTGACTTACAACTTCAGTTGATGATATTTGCAGCTTGGCATAGCTCTGAACTAATTCAGAATTCTGGGAGAAAACAACTTCCACATACATTCTTAGCTTGTCTTAAATTTTCAGTCTTTCTTATCATCTTTGATAGCCTACAGCATAATAAAGCCTGTGAAAATGAATTTTAGTATTTTAATGGAATAGCTAATTAGTAACACCTCTTTTTTTCATTAAAATGATTATAATTATAGAGCAATGGACTGATGCATAATAAGGTTGGGCAAAGCTTCAAAGAGGTGCTTTAATTTAACAAATTCATTGAAACAGATTCCCAAATCGAAATAGAAATATGCTTAAAAGCAGCAAATGAAACCAGAAGGCTTCAAAATACTTAGTAGTCTTTTGCAGTGTGTCACAAATGATTTTTTGGCTGCTTCTGGGCTGCTTACAACCCGGAACGATATTCAACATTGCATCTATGGAGAATGTGGAGTGAGGAACTACTTCACATTGACATAGTGGACTGATGAGTTTTATAGTGGACTGATTAGATGCCCTCCCTACCTATCGAGTTTTGGGAGAGTAATAAGGCTCACATGTTTTGGAATTTTATTCAGTTTATTCAGATTCTCAGCTTTCAGCTTACTGAATGTGATCAGGTACAAGTCTTAATTTTGCTCTCTTCTGTGTTAATTCCATGTCACATTTCTCTGTTGATTCAATTCTCCATATTTTGAATTGTGCAGGATTGAGGCAGGTTTAAATCTCTTGACAATGAGTGAATAGATCCCAGACTAACACTTACCAGCACTGGCTAAAACATTTAGGACTCTTGAAAAAGGTGTGACAAGGCTACAAATCTATTTATTTATCAAATTTATTTGCCAGCCATTTTCAGTCTGGCGATTTATCTCATGATGTCTGCATGTTGCTTCTGCTGATGTGCTTCCAGAAAACCTCAACCTTGGCATAAGCAAATAATAAATTGGTCTACTCAAGAAGGAGCCAGGCTTATCATCTAGCTATGCCAAACTTCCCATCATCCCAGAAAACTCCATAATAGTAACAGTATAACAGAGTTGGAAGATACCTTGGAGGTCTTCTAGTCCAACTCCCTTCACAAGCAGGATACCCTATCTAAGCTGAACAAATAGGTCTTACACTTTGGGGTTGAGAGATGGGAAATCCCAAGGTTCTGATTTGCAGGCAGGTTTTTTTTTGGAAAAAGTGAGGTGGGTGTTATACAGAGGAAAGGGCTTTTCTATTGTAAAACTAAAATCACATATCTGTGACAAGTGGAATTTTGAGTCATGCTTGATTATGAGGAGCTCCCATGCTTGATTATGAGGAGCTCCCCCATTAGATGAGCCTTTGGGCAGGGGTGGGTTTCTCCCGGTTCGGACCGGTTCTCCCGAACCAGTAGCGGCCTACTGGTGATGTCACAATGATGTCACCGAACCAGGGCGGTCGGTGCCGTTCTGTGGGGGCCGCCGTCTTTTTTTGAATTTATTTCTTTATTTTTTTTTGAATTTTTTTTTTGAATTTTTTTTTTCCTTCTGAGCATGCGCAGAAGCTGACTTCTGGCACTGTGCATGCAGTTGCCATCTTTTTTTTTTTGGCTTTGTTTTTTTTATTTTTTTGGATTTTTTGTTACTGTCCACAAGGCGCGCCCACGCGGCGCAGGAGGGAGCGAACCGGCAGCGAGGTAAGTTGGAATCCACCCCTGCCTTTGGGTGATAGGTGAGAGCTTTCTTTTCATATGCAAGTGGGGGAAATGGGAATAGCAGAGAGAAATGAGGAAAAAGAGTTTGTAACAGGAGAGGCAGAGGGAAGGGGGGGGTCAGAAAGGAGAGGCAAAGAAAAAGGTGGGGGAAAGAGTTTGAAGAAGAATTTGCAGCTTTATTATTTTCCATCACAATACAGTAGTATCTTAGTACTCAACTGCTTTGAAACTCATCGAATTTGGTACTCAACACATTTTGTAGCGAAGATTTTGTCCCATTACTCATCGTTTGTTGGGTACTCAACCAACAAGTTAGAATCTGTCTGTGTCAGCTGTCTTGTGACTCACTACATTATTCCTTATAGAAAAAAATTGTTTGCTACTCATCATTTTTGATGCCTCCCGGAACTAATTAATGATGAATTCTGAGGTACCACTGTAGTTCTAGTCAGTTATGTTACAGGATGCTGCACAATAACATGTGGGACTTCAGGTGTCACAAGTCTTTACTATAGTACGATGAATAGTTACACTGTTAACTTTTTTCATTCTTTGCTCCTAAACTTTTCCTTTCCAGTTTTGAAATTCTAGGAACAGAGCAGTTCTTTGAGCAGCTAATAAAAAAGCAAAAACTCGACATACTCTCCAATTTTAAGAAGCCTGCATCCTTAATCAGAAAGAGCAAACTGACAGAACTTACTGAAAATAAATATGTGATTGTTCTTTAATACCATACCAAGCCCAGAAAAGAAAGTGGAAAAGTAAGAAAAGTACCTTTGAAGCAATTCTTGAAATCTGCTCACTTTTTACTGGACAATATGAAGGTTGCCATCTTTCCCCTTCCTAATATCGCTGCCAACCAAGAGGTGCAGGAAAAAGAACCAAAGGAATTCATATCAAACTTGATAGGGTTCAAATCCTTTTATATCTGCTATATTTATTAGATTGCTCAAAAAAATGAATTAGTTGCAGATATGTCCCAAAGGTGCTTTTTCCAAAGGCAACTGGACTTTGTTTTTCTTATGTTCCCTTTGGAAAAAAAAACACCTTTGGGACAACCATGACCTGGATGACTGAGAATCTCCATAGGCATTTAGTTGATGCTTCCTCATATTGATGCTTCCTCATTATAGCCCAAGGGGTGAATCTTTTTTTCCCTAATGGAATCTCAAACGGCTTAAATGAAATCTATTTATACTCGAAATCATGAATGGCAAACTCAAATTAAATCATGTCCTCTTCAGACCTCATGAATCCAGTTAAAATCAAATCAGGACTGATTGGCATCAGCTTAACACAGAATTATGACCAGAGATTGAAGCATGTGTCAAATTGCACAGATTTCTGTCTGAGCATGGTAAATATTAAAGGCTTGCACCTTAGTCCAGATGATACGAGAACAGTTTGTAGACTCCTGACATCTACTCGGATAGGAGTTTTATATTAGAAATTTTTAAAAAAGTACTGTAATACTACTTTTACTACAATAGTAAAAAGTATTGTAATAGTACTTGTGCCTGTGCAGAACTCTGTTATTCCTTTTATTAAAAAAAAATAAAGATTCCATCTAATTGTTATACTTTGTTATACTATGTAATATTACAAATACTAATACTAATACTACTAATAATAAAAAATGAAGAATTAAATTGCTCTGGGACTTCAGAATTCAGACAAGCACGTGCCACATAACACTCCGGACTTGACAGTTGCCAATAAGAAAGACAAGAAAGTCTGGATAGTGGATGTGGCAGTGCCTGGAGACAGCAGAAGAGAAGAGAAAGAACTGGAGAAGATAACAAAATACTAAAGATCTACAAATAGAAATAGAACGACTCTGGCAAAGGCAAAAGCAAGGGTAATACCAGTAGTAATAGGCGCCTTGGGTGCAGTCCCAAAACAACTGGAGCACCACTTGAACACCATTGGCATTGACAGATTTGCCATCAGTCAATTGCAGAAGGTTAGGCTTTACTTGAAACAGCTTCCATCCTGTGACGATATCTGTAACACCATCAAACATTCAGATTTGCCTATCCCAGGTCCTTGGTAAGGACTCGATAGGTAGACAAAAATGCCAAACCCAGTCTGAACATCTGGCTGACTATGCGATGATCAATAATAAAAATAACAACAATAACGATAATAATAGTGTAGGTAAATCCCACTGCTTAATGAACAGAAGTCTGCTTCTGTCTGGGGGGGTGGTGTTTCTATATTCTGTTTTGTTTAAAATATATTTTTCAAAGATGGAGGCAACACAAAAATCTGAAAGATAAAAAAATAAATACAGATACCTGCAGAAATACAGATAGTCCTCCAGTTACGACCACAGTTGAGCCCAAAATATGTGTTGCTAAGTGATACATTTGTTAAGTGAGTTTTTACAAACTTCCGGTTTGCCCGTTGGGCCATTTTTCGCACTCTGGAGGCTTCAGGAGGCTTCCCTGAAGCCTCCGGAGTGCAAAAAACAGCCCAACGGGCAAACCGGAAGTCCGTTTTTCCAAACTTCCGGTTTGTCCGTTGGGCTGTTTTTCGCTCTCCGGAGGCTTCAGGGAAGCCTCCTGAAGCCTCCAGAAGGCGAAAACGGCCTTCCCCAAGGCCGAAAATCAGCTGGCCAGCGCGCACATGTGTGCTGGAGCTGACATAGGGCAACACCTCACGTGCCCTCTGATATGGCTCTGCGTGCCACCTGTGGCACGCGTGCCATAGGTTCGCCATCACTGCCATAGGCTGTATTTTTGCATCCTGGACATTGACACATAAAAGAACCTCGTCATGCAATTTATAATCCCCAAGGCTGTCTCACCTATTCCTCAATCAATGCGCTATCTACTATCATTTGTCTCAGGGGTGGGTTCTAATTTTTTTTACTACCGGCTTATTTGTGGGTGTGGTTTGATGGTCATGTGACTGAGTGGGCATGGCCAACTTGATGTCACTCACCCACACTCAGTCACATGACGCCCCCCACCAAGCCACGCCCACTGAAATGGTGGCAAAAAATTTTGGGACTTTTTGACACTTTTTTTTTGACACTCCGGCCCCATATCCATGTTGGGATGCCGTGGGGTGGCGGTGGTTGTCTCGGCTTTCCCTCCATTGCCCTTCCTGGCCGAAAAGCATCCCTTCTCACCTCTGACGGGCCTTCCCCGCAGTTGCAGCAGGAGCATCCACTCCTGCTGGTGTGCTGAGCCGGGCCGGCCAGGTCCCGTCCGCGAGATGAGCAGGCAGGAGAAAGGCTTCCCTCTGGACCTCGGGGGCGGCTTCACCAAGGATGTGCCAAGACCCCCAGTCAAGAGGGTGACCCTGTTTCCGCGGCCCACTGGCCACGACTTTTCGGCTGGGAAGGGCAACAGAGGGAAAGCACGAAGCAGCTTTCTTCTCGCCAGCCGATCGGAGAACTTTTCGGCATTGTTGTTGCCAAGCTCCTGGAGAGCCATGCTCATGCTAGTGTGCATGAGCGTGGAGCCAGCCGGGGCGAGCCGGGCAGGCCAGGGGCGATGGCAACGGCAGAGTCCGGCACTCGGGGAGGGCAAAGTTAGCACACTCCCAGCCGCGCCCTGCGCTACCTCCGCTGGCTCATGGCAGCGGACTCAGCTGCAGCCTAGACGAGCCGAGGAACTGCGGGGAGCCTCCCGTGTGTTGCATCCCCCTCTCACCCCCTCCTGGCCTTCGCCCGCACCTCCATGCCATTTTCAGCTGCCCACCTCCTTGGCCGGCTGGCTGGTCTGGCCGGCGAGATCGCCAACTCATGGGTGACATGGATTCCAAGGAAGCATAATCCAACTCTTGGCAACCCCCCCAAAGCGTGCAACTCAGCCCTCACCTTGCTGAGCTGCACGGATATGCGATCTGCCTGGTTGTGCGGCCCTTCGCTCCGAGTCAGAGCGCAGCAAGCCGTGCAGGGCAGGCAGCATGGCCCTGCATTGCCGGTGAGTGGCAGCCGGGGCGCAGGAAGCGGTGGCCGGGGAACCGGAGCTCTCTCTGCGCCATTGCAAGGAGAGGCGTGTGCCAAAGTGCGGCGGGACCCACCCAGCCCCTTGCTCGCTCTGCTCTGGATCCAACTGCACCGAGGGATCGCAGCCAAAGCCTGAGCGTGAATGCGCTTTTCTGGCGGTCTCTCCGCTTCCCGGGCAGCACGCTTGCTGCCTTCCCTGCACGGCTTGGTGTGCTCTGACTCGGAGCGAAGGGCCTCGCGGCTGCAGATGATGCCGCTGCTGCTGGGCCAACTTAGCAAGGATCCGCGCGGCCCATCCACTGCGCCAGGCCCGACCCTCTGCAATGCAGGAGAGGGCAGCGGCGGAAGAATAGGGTGGTGGTAGGAAAGGGCAGTGGCGGCGGGGAGGGCGCTTCGGGGGATGCTGGCCAGGGGTGGGAGCATTCTAACCACCGCAGGCTGCCCTCTCCCACCCCCATCCCCGCAGCTTTGGGAGACGCTGGCCAGGGTCAGGATCCTTCTATCCACCACGCGAAGGTTGCCAGGCTGCCCTCTCCCACCCCCCATCCCCGCAGCCTTTGGGACATGCTGGCCAGGGGCGGGAGCCTTCTATCCACCGCGTGAAGGTTGCTAGGCTGCCCTCTCCCACCCCCCATCCCCGCAGCCTTTGGGAGATGCTGGCCGGGGCCGGGAGGCTTCTAACCACCGCACGAAGGTTGCCAGGCTGCCCTCTGCCCCCCATCCCCGCAGCCTTCGAGAGATGCTGGCCCGGCAGGGAGGGGGTGTAGGCTAGCGCGAATGCTTACCTGTCTGTAGGCAGGAGGCAGCAGTTCTGTGGATGCACATGGCGAAGGTGAGGCAGGGCGAGCATGCGAAGAAGCAAAACACAACAAAAAATAGGGGGGGGGGAAGCCAAAAACAAGATGGCGATGCATGCGCAGTGCCAGAAACTCGGCTTCTGCACATGCACAGAAGAAAAAAACCTGGAAAAAATTTCCATCCCCCCCCCCAAAAACAATTCCAAAAAAAAGATGCCGACGTCCACGGACCGGCACCGACAGAACCGGCGCCGTGACATCACCAGAGGGTTGCTACCGGTTCAGGCGAACCGGTCCGAACTGGGAGGAACCCACCTCTGATTTGTCTGCCATGTCACATCACATTTTATGGAAGATAGGTAGGTCAGACTGAGTGGGGCATAAACTAGACATTGTCATTAGAAATTACAATATCTCAAAACCGATCGAAGGATGTTTCATTCTTTGAAGAGGTGGCTATCTTTAAAGGATTTTAGCAACATGCATAGGAGTTACATTTTATCAAAGAGACATAGATTTTTAATCAGATCACCAGGGCATGGGTGTCTGTGTTACACCAAGCGCTTGCTTTGTAAATGGGCTTCCCACTAAAGTGATTTCCACTCTCGGTATCTGCTTTATTTCCTTCTAGCCTTATTGTTTATAATTCTTTCCCTGATCTCCCCAATGTTCATAACCTGATAAAGGAATTTTGTGAGTTCCATCCACAAAAGCATATGCTAGGACAGATGCAATGATCTCCAAATTCTGAGTGTTTCTAGTAAGTGAGAAACTCAGATTCCAGTCTCTGCTTAATTTTTCACTTTTTAAACATATTTGATGCATATGTGCTGCTGCTATGCATGCTCCTTGCATATAAGTTGCTTGGGTGTTATAGCTATAGGGCTTATGAGTCTTTGTCAAAGAGGAAACTGAAAAAGTTAATTAAATATCTTATTCAATAGCTAACAACAATCAGAAGCGACATAGTCTGGCACATTAATTACATTTTCCTTATTTTCCTTGTTTCTCAAATATCTTTGTCTTTGTAAAAACAATATAATTAGCTAATTATTAAAGCCAATTATAGCTGAGCTCCCGATAGTCTGAAATAAATGACATTAATACTGAAAAACTACATTAATATGTAAAATTCAGTCTTTCCATTGTAGTAACACAGCAATAGAACATAAATATGACAAATAAAAATGCTGGGTAAAAGACATGAAGAAAGAATTGATTTCCCCCAGTTGTGTGATATTATGCTGCATTCATGATATGGCTTCTGGATTCAGAACTCAGTGCCTTGTGCCAGAAGGAAACTGATGATTATAATATTGCATCGAAATGACAGAATAAACTGGTGCATAAACGTTCACCCTCGTGACAGATTTGTTAATCTGAATTTGCCCAGGAGATTATTTTTGATGGCTCAGGACATAGTCAGATATTGCATTGGTTCTTCTGCATATTTCAACTATGTATTCCTGTGTTTTGCATATTTAAACTGTATAGAAGAACTAGGGATGACAGGATAGCAGTGTCCCAATATCTAAGGGAATGCCACAAAGAAGAGGGAGTCAAGCTATTCTCCAAAGCACCTGAGGGCAGGACAAGAAGCAATGGATGGAAACTAATCAAGGAGAGAAGCAACTTAGAACTAAGGAGAAACTTCCTGACAGTAAGAACAATCAAGCAGTGGAACAACTTGCCTTCAGAAGATGTAGGTGCTCCAACACTGGAGGCTTTTAAGAAGGGACTGGACAACCATTTGTTGAAAATGGTATACGGTCTCATGCTTGAGCAGGTGGTTGGACTAGAAGACCTCCAAGGTGCCTTCCAAGTGTGTTATTCTGTTATTATATTATTTCAGCTCATGGAAAGTGGCCTGTTGCATTGAGGGCTGTAAATATGATGCATCTTCAAATAGGAGTTACAGTGCACTTGACGTGAGTTGAGAAGAAAAATCTTATCTTGCATTTCTGTTCTGGGTATTGGCTGGAGTAAAAAAAACGCGAACTAAACTAATTCTTAATTCTGAACAAGCTCCATGGTTGCCTTCTTGTTTTTTTTTTTTTTTTAAAGCAACCATTTTATCTCCCCACAACCTGTACTGGAATCATAGGTCTGGGAAGTGGGGATTATCCAGATAAAATTCCATTTACGAACTGCTAGAGATAATGTAGAAAGAAGTTCCTGCAGGACCATTTTATGGGCTGCTGCTGGGATTTTTGCAAAACACGTTGGTCTGACACAATTCCTCTTATTTCAGCATGTTCAGGAATTTGCTTCATCTGGTAGAAGAATGTGTGGTGTATTAGACATATTTAGTTAGTATTGACATACCCCAAGGATTATATCTAGATATAGATAAGTGGTTCCTGCAAAATTAAAGTTAGCCATGAAGTAAGCTATTAAGGCAATTGGTTTGTTCTGCTAGTGTCTAACATATAGGAGGAATGTGTTACCTATGAAAATGAAAATTATAATTAGTTAATAGGGCTTGAAGTGGCTGATAGACTTTGGGCACGTGCCAGCCTTGTCCCTTTTGAGGGCAAGCAGCCAAAATTCAAGTGATAACCCAAACAGCAACCAATGAGCTTTTCCATTTCCCCTGGTAGAAAAAAAAACCCCCACTATAACAGTTCCAGCAAGGAGAAAAACATTTTGGCTAACCATCAAGGAAATGAGTGGACAGGATGCTGCAACTTTGGGGATCTTGATGGGGCTATGAAGGGGTATTTTAATAGCCAGAAGGCCCAGGGCTGAGAAAATTCTTTCAGTACTTTCATATGTCCCAAACTATAGAAGTATATAGAGGTAGAAATGGTGGAGGGTAATCTGAGGAACTCAGTGCACAGATCTTTCTTTCATAAATGTGCCTACACATTACAAATTCAGTCACAGTGCTGAATGTCACAAAATATTTATTTTGTCTGTAAAGCCCCATAGTGAATCGTTTTCATGGTTAAATACAAGTTAAAGTACAAATGGCGTCCCTACCTATTTGCTTCATTGCATACTTTCCATGCCCATTTACCAACAAGGCTGATTCTAATCCTTTCAAAAGCCCTGTGATCTTCAACGTTAAGAAAATGACTTCAAAAACACTATTTCTAAGAAACGCTTTTACATCTTCAAAGAAAACATGGTTGGCACTCTGTTATTTATAAGGTGCTGAAATTATTAAAGTAAAAGGAATGCTCATCTGATACATTGGAGATGAGGTAATGACGTTTCAGTAAAGCTTGTCTAATATAAATGAATAAATACAGTCAGAAAAGAATTGATTGAGTCTTTCCAAGTGCTGAAGAGAGCACAGCATATCTGTCTTGCATTCATTACAAATGTATGCATTCTGGTCATAAATTAAAAGGACATTTTCAAGGTGGCTAGACCTCAAATTTATTCTGCCTTGACAAGTGTTTCTGATTTAGAGAACTTACTGAGGTAGCTAATTAATTCAGACTGCCTTGCACAACCTCTTCTAGTGGATGTATGTCTTTCCATTTCTTGCTTTGGTCCAAATAGTGTTCAGTATCCTTGAATGGAGACAAACAGGTTTGCAAGTCCCACAAGCAAGCAGCTTCTATAAAGAGCACTTGGGGTTCTCTGTGAATGCTTCACTTTACTCCATTTCTTTCCCTTTTTATATGTACTTAAAGGTGCTAACTTCCTTTTGGATTGCCTAATTGACTAAAAAGAACATTGCAGCAAATCTGTTTTAGGAATGTGGTTGAATGAAATGCTTTGATGGCAATGCTGATTATGAGAAGCACGGCAGTGGCCCCTCCTTTTTAAAAAGGATTGCCTGGCTATGATTGCGTGGCTACAATCTAGGAAAAACCAGGAGGTAGACTTTTTTTGATTTAAGCTCATCTCCTACTTTGATCACTGTTTTCTAGCTGTTAACATTTTCTCTTCCAGTTTTGCAGTAGGCATTTATTACAAGTGGGACAGAATACGGTTTACAAAAGACAATATCGGTTGTCTTTGGCTCCAGTTGCTTACACTTATCTATCCCATACATTATTCAAAGAAAAGGAGTAAAAAAGAAAATATTAACAAGGATGCCTCAAACATATTTCAGGCTTTTTGAGCTAAGTGAACATTAGTTGTTGTGGGGGAAGCCTTGCAGAATTTGTCTACAACCAAAATCGGGTCAAGAGAAGGGGGTGAACACTTCTTTACCCCTGGAAGACCTAATATGAAGACCTAATATTGCCTTCTGGGACTGGGGAGAAGTCAGGCAAACATGATCTTTAAAATGGTTATTGGGGCATGTTTGTTCCACTCATAGAAGGATTTGTAGTTGAGTCCATTATCCAGAATTTGAAACACAGCTTGACCATGAAAAAAAAAGTATTTGGAGCAGTTGGTACTTGGAAGAGGAAAAATAAGGGAAAGCAAGGACAGAAGGAGAGATCCACCCTTTCCCATTGCACAAAAGGACTAATGGTAAAAATCTGGTTCAAATCAAATGATTGACTGTGATGCATATATCAAGCATCTTTCTGCAAATGAATAGCCATTTACAAAAGGCTATTCTTATTTTAGCTGTATTATTTTGAAGTTTCTTTTTTTTCATTTTATGTGGGGTATGGATGAGAGGAAAGTTAATTTTTGCAAAAAGTGAACCACTCTGACCTTAGAATTGATTTTCACCCCTTCTCAAAATTTCTGAGCGGGTAGAAGTAAAATGATTGGGGATAGATTTCAACCTGCTTTTGACTTTTGAGAAATTGGGACAGTTCTACATCCACCTCAGATGGATCCATGGACAGCTTCTTTAGGAGAGGGCACTACTTCTCTTTTCAGAGTGAGTGACACCAATCCTTCCTACAGTGAGGTGTTAACCACCTTCCCAATTCAGTCAGTTGTTCTCCAACTCACCACCCAAATGAGTCAAGTAGAGCAGAGGTTAAAATCTCATGTGGCAGACTTTATGCAGGTAATCATCATTTAACAATAGTAATGGGGATCAGAAATTTCCATTCCTAAGCAACATTATCATAAAATGTGATGTCACATCACCACACTGGTAACCAATGGCATTTCCCAGGTGGTCTCCAAGTACAGTTACATGGTTGCCATTTGAGACCTTCTGTTGGCTTCAACATTGACTTTGCTTGTCAGAAGCTGGCAGTGAAGGTCAAAATTTCAGGATGGTGCAACCATTATAAATATGAGGAGCCATTGTGAATACCACTCATTCAGTGTTGTTGTAAGTTTGGTTGCTGGACATGAGGTTGTTAAGCAAGGATCAACTGAACTGCTCAGCATCCTGCTCACTTCCTCAATGCCCACAGGATGGAATGAATCCCAGTTCACAACATAAGATGCTATCTCTGTCAACTCCCCATATCCTGCCCATGAGAAGTCAAGACCTGAGTGAAATTGATCAGTGTTAGTGGCAAAATTTTGCTTGTAACTCTCACGGTAACCTGTAAGCAGATCTTGCTTTTCCTGCAGGCAGGAAAAGATTCTGCCTTGCAGATAAGAGTGCAGTAAAAAAGCAGAATCCTTAGTTTGTTCTTATTATCCAGGGAAATCACAACCCACTGCCTTAGGGATCAGCACTTCAAGATACCACCAGATTTAGAGGTTCATAGTTATCCCTTTATCTTACCTGGCATCGTGATTGATGCAGGACAGGGGTGGGTTCTAACTTACCTCGCTGCCGGTTCGCTTCCTCCCGCACCGCGTGGCCACGCCTCGTGGGCGCGCACATGCTTTGCACGCGTGCACATGCGCAGTGCAAAAAAATAAAAAAAATGCCAAAAACAAGATGGCGATGCATGCGCAGTGCCAGAAACTTGCAGAAGTTTATGCACCATGTGCAGAAGAAAATAATAATAATAATAAATTCAAAAAAATACACAAAAAAAAAAAAAAAAAATAAAAAAAAATCCAAAAAAAAAAAAAAAAGAGATGGCGGCGTCCACGGACCGGCACCGACCGAACCGGATCCGTGACGTCATTGTGACATCACCAGCGGGTCGCTACCGGTTCGGGTGAACCAGTCCGAATGGGGAGGAACCCACCTCTGATGCAGGACCCGAAATCCAGGATGCAAATTTTAGAAAGGGCAACATTTATGGATTTTTCCAATCAGGTTACAGTAACAGTTCATCCCCCCCCCCAATGTATTTTCTTTCTCTCCTTCTTTATTTATTTAGGAAAACTTCCAATTGAGTCCATATGGTCCCATAGCAACCATTTGCTCTTTTTTCAACTTACCAGGGCAAATTTCTTTCCATTTGCAGGAGGATGAAGGGGGCAGTCTGCATTATTTGTTTGCTAAAACTCTTTTGAGGAGATTTTGATTAAGCAAGCTAAGGTACAGAAGCAGAAGTGGATGATTGATCTTATTAGTAGGATTGCTTGCTGGGTCAATTTACTTTGGGAGGGCACAGGAAGGATGAGTAAACTCTGGGTGGTCACTGTTTTGGCATCTCTTTGGGAAAATGTGATTGAGCAGTGATATAGCTGAGTATGCTAAAACCATAATCACTGTAAAAAGAAATTACATTGATTATGGTTTTAGCATACTCATGTATATCATTGCTTCCGATTTTTAAATCTATAATTGGGGGACATATGCCTTTTTAGATAAGTATGCTATCATAGCTATTACATGTGTGTATGTGTGTGTGCGTGTGTCAGGGGTGGGTTCTAACTTACCTCGCTGCCATTTCGCTTCCTCTCATGCCATGCCGCTGCGCCTCATGGGTGCGCGTGCGCACGCGCCTCGTGGGTGTGCGCGCACATGCGCAGTCCAAAAATAAAATTAAAAAAAACAAAAAACCACTGAAAACAAGATGGCGATGCATGCGCAGTGCCAGAAACTCAGCTTCTGCACATGCACAGAAGAAAAAGAAATTAAAAAAAAACTTTCAAAAAAATTCAAAAAAAAGATGGCGGCGCCCACGGACCGTCACCGACCGAACCGGATCGGTGACATCATCATGACGTCACCAGCGCGTCGCTACCAGTTCGGGAGAACCGGTCTGAACCGGGAGGAACCCACCTCTGGTGTGTGTGTGTATGTGTGTGTGCATATACAATCGTAATAGTGCAAAATGATGTTTTGGAGGAATCAGAGTTGCACTCTTTAAGTGAAACATTCTTTTATTTAACTTTGGAAAATTTAGCTATTTTCCAAAGCACCTGAAGGCCAGACACAGAATAATGGATGGAAACTGAACAAGGAGAGATACAACCTGGAAATAAGGAGACATTTTCTGACAGTGACAGCAATCAACCAATGGAACAGCTTGCCTTCAGAAGTTGTGGGAGCTTCATCACTGGAAGCTTTCAAGAAGAGACTGGACCGCCATCTGTCAGAAATGGTGTAGGGTCTCCTGCTTGGGCAGGGGGTTGGACTAGATGACCTACAAGGCCCCTTCCAACTCTGTTAATCTGTACGTGACTTTTCCTGTAATTGCAGAGTAGCCACATGATCCTGGAAAATGAGGCAGCTGCTTTAATGAATTGCAGGAGAGAGACTCTGTCCATGCGCCCATAGGCTGCAAGCAGTTTTTTGCCTCCAGATTTCAAAAGCTGTATAGCTCAGTACTAATATAGTGTTTATTCTCAAGTAAATCTATGTTCCTATCTAAAGCTAGGTAGAGATAAAAGCAATATTTCTTCGACGTACCATTGAGGTTGAGGTATTAAATGCTTAAAGCTATTGGAAGTGATGAATTTGGTGAACACTGACTAAATTCTAACTTGTTTTTACAAGACAAACCTGCATTCTAGTCTATTCTGTAATAAAATAGTCACATTTAATGATAAATTCCTGTGGTTGTGACATTAATTTTATATGCTTTCCTTCTTCCTCTCTGCTGCTTTTTCTTTACCTCTCCAAGCTGTTTTTATGTTCAAGATTGGAAGCATCATGTTTATATTATAGTGTGGAGCTAATAGATGAAGGGAAAATCCTTTTATTACCAATGGCAAGCTGCCAAATAGGAAATAAAGATTCAGAGGTTTAGTTCTCAAATTGTGAGTCTCATTTCCCTTATGAAGACAAGAGCTTTTGGTGAGAAAAGGATAAATCTCTTTGCCTCTTTGTACAGATCTCAATATCATAGCAATTAAATTGGAGACAATTTATCAATGATTGACCATACAATAAGTCAAGGAGTTTCCAGATGACTTTGTTTCCACCAAGCATAGCATGCAATATTTTTATGATGATGTGTCTTTTTCTCTTCCCTTTCCATTTACTCCTTTCCAAAACTGAAAAGGCAGACCTTGCGGTAAAATAGGGAAGGAGAGAAGATGAGGAACAGCAGTTGGGTTGGACAATGAGCCAAGTGATGAAATCAGATTTCAGAAATCTTTTGGGGGAGTACGGGAGAAGAAGGTGAGGTAGATATAAGAGAAAACAGAATTCAAGATGCTTCAAAGAATCCAAGAAAAGAACTCTAGGTTGACATGGAAGAAAGGAGCATGTTTTTTTTTAGAGAAGAAAAGGTCAAGGCCCAAAGAATTTTAGCCAGGCTTGTGTAAATATAAAATGAGAGGAGTCCATTTTGCTTGACCTTGAATGCATAAAATACCAACTAAGATAAGAACTTCTCAGATTTTCTTAAAATTTTTGATCTTTCCCTATGCAATCCTTCTATGCTAAGTGCAAGATCTGACCTCTACATGTGTCTTTGCATCTCTCTCTCTCTCTCTCTCTCTCTCTCTCTCTCTCTCTCTCTCTCTCTCTCTCTCCCTCTCNTCCTCTCTCTCTCTCTCACTCACTCTCTCTCTCTCTCTCTCTGTACCCCTCCCTCTCCCTCTCCCTCCCTCCCTCTCAATTTTTTGGACCTGATTATGGGTTATATGCAGCTCAGAATGAAATATCCTGTGAACATTACATCAACTTAGGGTGCCTTTTAGAGCATCGAGCATTGTCCATTAAGGCAATGTAACTGTGAAACTGCTTCTGAAAATGACCCCAGTTCTGCAACCCCTTCTGCCCTAGCCTTTTTGAAAGCCCCGCTTATTGATGATGATGGTATTGCCAAGTCAAAAGAAGGAGGTTTAGACCAAAATAAAAATGGGGAGGGGAAATGTTCTTGCAGCTGCAGCTAAAGTGAACAAGGTGCTGTTGGAACCCAGAGAGCTGAATTTAGCTGAATCTGAATGAAGTTAGAAGATTGAGAAGTATAAGAATCAAAGGAAAACAGCACCGTGCCTGAATTTGCATGATGCCGTAGTAGTAGAAGCTACAGAAAAAGGTCACATTCAGGCCAGAAAGTAACAGCCCTAAATATAATACATTTTAATATTCCTTGTCCCAGTTTCATTGATCAGCAAAAATGATAATAATTCCTTTTAAAATATTTGGATTTTCTCATCATGTAAATACTGAGCATCTTACATAGCAACTTATCATTAACAATCTACTCATAGCAGGAGAGAATCTAAATATTTTCATGTTTTCTATAAAACAGCAAAATTTGAAAGTGCTACATTTGCACTGTATTTTTCAAACATTTTCAGTCCTTACTTACTGTGTTCCATCCTTAGTTTTCTGTATTAGAAATCTGTCCAGCATCTTCCTTCAAGGAAACAATAAATATCATTATACACTACTTAAGCAGGTTTTTTAAAAAACTGCTTAAAGTGGTCATATTTTTAGTACTAATTTGTTAGAATCATTTAGGCAATGTTTTTAAATTCTCTCTTCCAGATTTCTGAATGACTTGCTCTTTCCTGGAACTATCCATTAATGTTCCTTCAACTAACACCACCAGGTAGAATAGATGCCACTTTATTCAGAAGTTCCTAGTAATTTCCAACACCTAGGATCAATGTACAGACACATGGCAAAGCCCAGCAGCTAGCAAAGGGCCAGTACCAGTGAAAGAGTCTAGGAAAAAATAATTTCCTGAATTATTTTTAGAGAATAGTTTGGTGAAGTTAGAGAAAACAGAGCAGGAGAGAACTGCACTACATCAGTTCTCTTTGAATGTAGATTCATTCATATATTCTGGTTGTTTTTAATGATGATTTGAACAAACCATAAGAGTTTGGATCATATCTCTTTCTAAGCCATAAGTCATGTTTTTAACTATTAAGGATTAGGTTCACATAAACCCAAACATAAACAAAATCACTTTTTTTTCTTAATTCAATTTGTGAATTATGGGATCAAAAAGTTAAGTGGAGTCTACTTAGCCATGTAGTTCAATCTCATGTTTAATACAGGAAATCAACAGGGTAAGAATAACAGAATTCAGAATAACAGAGTTGGAAGGGACCTTGGAGGCAGGGATGGGTTGTTACTTACCTCGCTGCTGGTTCGCTTCCTCCCGCGCTGCATGGC
Source organism: Thermophis baileyi (assembly GCA_003457575.1). Lineage (NCBI taxonomy): Eukaryota > Metazoa > Chordata > Lepidosauria > Squamata > Dipsadidae > Thermophis > Thermophis baileyi. The sequence goes on along the minus strand of QLTV01004086.1, from coordinate 8,725,435 downwards.
TGTGCGTGCATTGTACACCGCATGGCTGCGCCACGCACGTGCGCACATGCGCAGTGCCGAAAACTCGCATGAACTTTTAAATTTTTTTTAAAAAAAAAAGCCGAAAACAAGATGGCGGCGCATTCACGGTGCCGGGGACTTGGCTTCTGTGCATGCACAGAAGAAAAAAAATACCAAAAAATTCCCCCCCCAAAAAATTCTCCCCCCAAAAAAAAATCCAAAAAAGAGATGGCGGTGTCCACGGACCGGCACAGACAGAACCGGCTCCATGATGTCACCAGCGGTTTGCTACCGGTTCTATAGAACCGGTGCGAACCGGGAGGAACCCACCTGTGCTTGGAGGTCTCCTAGTCCAGCCTGCTGCTCACGCAAGAGACTCTATCCCATTTCTGACAAATGGCTGTCCAGTCTCTTTTTAAAAACCTCCAGTGATGGAGCACCCACAACTTCTGAAGCCAAGCTGTTCCACTGGTTGACTGTTCTCACTGTCAGGAAATTTTGCCTTAGTTCTAGGTTGAATCTCTCCTTAATTAGTTTCTCTCCATTGTTTCTTGTCTTACCTTCTGGGACCCCTATTCTTTGTAGCAGCTTCTCAAATATCATGTCATGCTATCATGTCATTCCTTATCCTTCTTGTCTCTAGACTAGCCATACCCAGTTCCTGCAACTGTGCTTCATATGTTTTAGCCTCCAGGCCCCTAATCATCTTTTTTTTAAAGTTTGTTTATTAAGCTTTTAACATTAAAAATGTATACACATCCATTTTTCTCAATCCTAAGACATTGACATCTATTTGGTTATTTTCATACATTGTTCCATCTCATTTACATTATATATAATATTCGCATTTACATCTACATTTCCCATATAGTACATTGACATACATATGATATAAACCTACTTATTATTCCTATTTTCTAACCAATCATACCATTTTTCCCATACCATATAGTATTCCTTTTCCTCTCTATCTTGCAATTCTAGAGTCAATTTTACCATCTCTGCACAATCTATTACTTTCTTAATTATCATACTATCTGAGGGACTGCTTTCCAATTTCCAGTTTTGTGCGTAAGCTATTCTCGCTGCCATCAATATATGTATTATAATGTATTGTATTTCTTTGACCCATGTTCCTCTAAGAATTCCTAGCAGGAACATCTCCGGTTTAAGTTCAGTTTGAAATCCTGTTATTTCTTGTAGCCAATTTCTTATTTTACTCCAGTATTTCCTTGCTTCAGGGCAGGACCACCACATATGGTAATATGAACCTTGTTCGTGCTTACATTTCCAGCATCTTGGGCTCAGGTTTGGGTATATTTTTGCTAACCTTGCCAGTGCTAGATGCCAACGGTAAAACATCTTATATAGATTTTCCTTATACGAGGCCGACTTTGTTAATTTATAATTTTTTGTCCACAATTTTTCCCAATTCCCAATTGTTGCTCTTCTGTGCACTCCCTTAGAGATTAATGTACAATCTTTGAAGTTTTCTAATGCAGAAGTGGAATGCCTATCACTGTTCTAGGCAATAAATTGTGACACTGAATTGACCTTAATGCTTAAAAGTTTCTTCTTATGTGTTATCACTATATATGGTTATTTTTCATTTCCTTTAGGAAGAGTTGAGAGTACAATGTTTTTGTGTTCCTTTAAGCATTGCAATCACTCATAACATTACAGGGTAGTAGGGAAAAAAAATCATATCTTGTTCCCTTTCATGCAGCCTTAACTAAAGGAGTCTTCAGTGGGGACATCAGTGGGGCACGGCACTGTCCTCTACAAAATAGGGCATGCAAGCTGGAGAATTCTGAGAGTAATAGTAAGCGGTAAAGATTTGCATTGGATCAAGAGTCTAGGAATGGGCAAGGGGACTTTCAGAATGAAAGAGCTTCTTAAACTCAGATAATGAGTTTGAAGAATGAGATTAATTTTGTTAGAGAATATCGTATGGCAAAGATATCTGATCCAGTGACCTCCAGTATTGGCTGCTGAAGTATTAATAACCTAGAAAAGAAATAACAGCCACTCCCTTCTTGGGAACACAAAGCTTCCCATTAGGAAAATTGATACAGCAATTTTTAATTTCTACACTCTGTAGTGAAGACCACACACACACACACACACACACACACACACACTTCAAGCAATTTGAACTGAAATTCCTGGTGATGTAATGTGATGTCAATTTTTAGGATACAGTTTCACTGTAGAACTTAAAACAGTGAACAGCAATTCAAAGTACCGAATAAGGAGAAGGAAAAAACAAAAACAAATGAAGAGGACGAAAAACATTTCTCCAGAGCTGTATGTGGTCAGCCCATGATGAATATTTAACAAGAGGGGGGTCATTAATGGGCATATCTTCCTATTATCTGAGGGTCACAGAAGCAAGAGCAGCTTGACTCCTTGTGACTTCATGGATACATCTATGAGATTTCTTCCCCAATATGGAATTGGTTTGTCAGGATTCCCCCCCCCCCCAAATTTCCCAATTCAGCTTACAGTCCTGGGATTTCTCCTTCAAGTTGTACCAAAGTGCAACTCTGCTTAGCTTGAGCCCAGACCAGGCCAGTCAAGAGGTGCCATTTATTGAGCCAGCACACAACATTCCTGTAAGAAGGCGAGACCGTTTACAGATTCGAGGGTCCCAGTTACTTCCTTTACTCTCAGTTGATAATATAATGCACTTAACTAAAAACATACTTTTTTATTTTAGCAGGATAGTATCCAAGATAACTAATTATAAAATACAAATCTGACAAAGCCTAACAATTACTATTAAATCATGACTTGATTCATACTTCATAGCAAATTATCTGCTTATCAATGGAATATGATAGAAGGACTAATAATATATGCGCTCTACATGGGGCTACCCTTGAAGAGTGTCCAGAGACTACAGTTAGTCCAGAATGCAGCTGCACAAACACACGAGTTCCATCCTTCGCGAGCTGCACTGGCTGCCTATTGCGCTCCGGTCACAATTTAAGGTGTTGGTTGTTACCTTTAAAGCC
>QLTV01004086.1:8698271-8722188 GCA_003457575.1 Thermophis baileyi | reverse complement strand
TGAAACAAGTGAAATTATTCAACCAGCAACTTTTGTGTGCTTATTCCAAATAAAGTAGCCTAAATAGAGTCCCTTGGGAGTTGGGCGGCATACAAATTTAATAAATAATAATAAAAATAAAAATACCCTCTGTGGCATATTTAGAAATGAAATCACATCACATAGCAAAAACACAGTGGAAGATTAAAAGTCATAAAACCCTGGGTGCTTCAACAGTTCCATTCTGGAATATTTTATTTCATTCTCTAGGAATGATGAATGTCCACTCTGCCTTTCCATAAGCAATTGTCTTGAAGATCAAAGGCAAGAGGTCAGTTTTTTATAATCTTATGGATGGAATAATATAACATTGAAGAATATAATGGAGGTGGTTGACCCACCTCCCCACCACTCCGCTCCCGCCCTCCCCATGTGTCTTTGATTTTAATGTTTGATTTTAATTTTTTATGTTTTAGCTTAGATGTAAATGTAAGCCACCCAGAGTTATCCAATGGTAAGATGGGTTCCCAATAAAATTTTAAAATAAAATAAATAAATAAATATAGTACTGAAAGTACGAGGGATGGGCATGCTCTGGCACCATTCCCTTTACCTTTTCTATGTAAACAATTCCTATATAGGCAGACCTGCCCATTATGGTTGTAAAGCAGGTCAGCCATGTGACCAACTCAATTTTACATTTTTTTTCTTTTGTGCCCATTGGAACCTTGTAACTAGGTTGTAAATACTTTTTTTTTTTGGCGGGGGGTGTCTGTTGTAACTTCTAACAGCTGCTAAGAGATCGGTCATAAGTCGAGGATTATCAGAAAAGCCACTGATCTGAGGATAAGAGGTCACTTCTGTATCGAGGCTATCGCTCTTATTTATCCCCAGTAAGTTGGTGATGTGAACTGGGTGGCTTCTTTATTTTAGAAAAGCATATCATATGATCTAAACAGTCTGGATTGCTTTCTTAAAGCAAATCTCTGCAATTTCTCCAGGACTGACGTATTGTCAAGTCCAACTAGTTTGTATGCAGTCATTATTTGGGTTGCATAAACTATGATTTCTTGGGACACTTTTTGAAAAAAAAAATCTTCTAAATTTTCCATCTTGGTTATAAAATGGCCCACAAAATAAAGTTATTGAAAGAACCAGGTAGTAATACTGTAAGCTGCTGACAATGTAGGAAAGAAGTTAAATCACTTCTTTAACATATCACAGTGTTTGATCGTTGTCAAAAAGACTTTCTCTGTGGCTCAAAAGAATAAATATAAATATTTATTTTATTTAATATGATGAAAGTATATTTCAGCATTATGCTATTTGAAAAAAATGTGTTTGCCCTTTAAAATGTTTAGTCCCTCTATCTTCAAACTGAAGAAATAAATCCAGTTTAGGTTCAATGTCTGACATTTTTTCATAGATTTCAGCATTTAAGCTTTGGCCTTAAATTTATGGTTTAAGGTGAGAGACAGCAAGAGAAGAATGTGCATCCATTTTAGCTAAAAAGTCAGCACAATGGTTTATTCCTGATTTCTCATATAGGCATCTTGAATGAGACTTTTCAAGGTTATTAATACACAGTTTGTGTTTATTGATATCAGGCATTCTGTTTATCTGTATAAGTAAACTCAGCTTAGTATAGACATGTAGCTTGAATGACAGATTGAGAGATCTGTTCTCATAACTATGGTGCATAGAACTACTTCATTTACTTGGGGAACAATTATTTTGAATTTCTAATTTGGGCAATGAGTTGCTTTTATTCTTATTCAGTCTTATAAAATAATGGTGAACCATTAGTTCAGGTGAGCATAATTAATGAAAGGAATAGGATGACATAGGCAAACACGCCTATTATTTTATCATATTTTCCATAGATAAGAAAATACAATTTTTCAAATCACAGGAAAGTTAAAAAACCAGCATCCAGTCTTATTAGGAGCCTAAACAGGGGGGGGGGTGTACATGCCATTTGTGAAATAATGAGTAGAAGGAGGCTTGATGAAAATATGTTATTGGTCTATAATTGGGCAGGAGAAGCTTAAATGAAAATAGTAAATCTCAGAGAGTGAAATTGGAGAAAATAACTTAAGCTATTTACCTGCTTCAGAGAGAAGGAAATCCAGAAAAAAATATTCACTTCAAGATGGATTCCTGGAGTTTAAAATGTGATAATGCTTGCATGCTACATACTAGAGCATGCAAGAACCGAGGTGGCGCAGTGGTTAGAGTCCAGTACTGCAGGCTACTTCAGCTGACTGCTAGCTGCAGTTCGGCGGTTCAAATCTCACCGGCTCAAGGTTGACTCAGCCTTCCATCCTTCCGAGGTGGGTAAAATGAGGACCCAGATTGTTGGGGGCAATATGCTGACTCTGTGAACCACTTAGAGAGGGCTGTAAAGCCCTATAAAGCGGTATATAAGTCTAAGTGCTATTGCTATTGCTATAGATGAGGTGTCAGTAAGTTTTTCAATTCCAAGATCCACACTTTTAGATAAAACCTTAGGAACCACAATTAAAGAATTGCATAGAATCAAGGAAAATACTAAAAAAAATATTTGTCTGGTTTAAATGTAATTAAGTTGAAAATGAAAATATTTCCCATTAATATGACTATTACTAAAACCCCCAATTTAACAAGTAGCTACAACAGTAGAGCAGAACATCGTGGATTTAGAGTGAGGGGTTTTTTTGGGGGGGGGGAGAGGGGACTCCAGAATTGGAACCTTATTTACTTTAGCTTAAAGAGCAACTGACAAAAGTTTGCCTGAATTTGCTTATGATTCAGCTTGGCCATATCCAATGCATGTTCCCATCTAGGAATTTAAATGATAAAACCAGCCCTCATAAATGGCGTGGAAATGAACTTGGAAGCCAGATAACAAGCGAATGGCGTAATATAATCATACCAATCCAATCCAGGCCCTGCTAGCAATTCTGTTGTCCAATTTTGGACTAGTTGAAATTTCTGGACCATTTTCAAAAACAGCTCCATATGTAGTACATATCATCCGCTAAGTATTCAAGCAAACATCCCTGTTTTAAAGTATTTTTAAATTCTGGTTTATCTCAATAAGCTTATGAAGACATAAATACTAGCATTAGTAGCATTTCTCTGAGACAGGAAAGGCAAATTTACTAGCATGAAAGACTGAAAGGAATTCTTTGCAAAATATAGTCAAGATTGCGTTTTTGTTACTTCTCTTACCTATGCCATATGAAATATATTTAATAAAATTATTATACAGAGTGAAATATGAAAGAAATAACATTAAAAGAATAAAATAATTCAGTAAAGATGGATGAAATTAATGGAATGATTTGTTGATATTTATGAACACAAGCTCAATACAAAGAACATTCTATTGAAGTGACCTCTTGGAAAAATGATTTTGCTAACATTTTTCAAACCCTAGAAGCAAATTGGGGATATGCTTTTATTTATGTTTATATTTTATATTTATATTTTATATTTATATTTTATATTTATATATGTTAAAAAATCATAAGCCACTGTTTGCATTTATAAGTTGAACATCTACAGCCCGAGTATGGAATGTGTAGCAAAATTTCCTTCTCATCCTATTCTGTAGAAATGAAGGGTTTTTTCCAAGTACTGTTTTTAAAAGGCTTTTTTATGCTACAAAAGAAATACCATGCTTCTGATAAAAAAAACAGGTAGTCCTCATTTAACAATGGTAATTTTCATTGCTAAGTGAGATGGTCAAAAAAATGCAATGATACATGACAATGCCACTTAGTGACAACAATTTGGCATTTCAGGTTGCTATGATTAAGCAAATCACTGCAGGTTGTTACGCAAGGATAGCAATAGCAATAGCACTTAGACTTATATACCGCTTCATAGTGCTTTTACAGCCCTCTCTAAGTGGTTTACAGAGTCAGCATATTGCCCCCAACAATCTGGGTCCTCATTTTACCCACCTTGGAAGGATGGAAGGCTGAGTCAACCTTGAGCCGATGAGAATTGAACTGCCGAACTGCAGCCAGCAGTCAGGAGAAGTAGCTTGCAGTACTGCATTCTAGCCACTGCACCACCACCGCTCAGTGAGGATATCACATGGTTGCTATTTGTAACCTCCTACCGGCTTCCCCATTGACTGTGCTTGTAGAAAGTTGCAAAGAAGGCGCAAATGGTGATCACGTGACCTTGAGGTGCTCCAACCTCATAATTGCAAGGGGAGGCACCTGAGCACCCAGATCACGATCATGTGAGTGCAGGGATGCCCTCACTGACATAACTACGAGGATAGTCATAACTATCACTTATTCAGCACTGTGGTTAAATCCAAATGGCCACTGAATAAGACAAGGAACAGCCGTATTCACTTTATTTTAGCCAGTCTCATTTATACCAATAACAACTATATTATATTATGTTGCTGCTTCAATTGATATTCATTTCTCATATGAAAGCCAATGTTAAAAAAAAATGTTTATGTCTCACACAGTGGAACTAAAATGTTTCATTAGCAACATTTGAGAAAGTTTGTAAAAACCACACAAATTCTTGAGTATACTCAGAGTATCAACAACTGGGGTAATATAACACATTTGTATTCCACTGGGAGTTGGTTGAAGCCAGCGATAAACAAACTTAATAAACACACAAACTTCAACAATGCTACCAGGAACCGCATTGCTCTGGCAGATGGATCAGCTCTGACTGTGTTGGGAAACAGCACCCACATGTGATAGAGTAGTGAGGTAGTGTTTCCTTTCTCCACCCAATAGCTATTTTTCACATGGTTTTCAGACACAACACGTCTAACGCTGTTTTTCTAGCCTTTCCTTAGAGAGTTGGCCCAAAGATTAACAAGCATTCTGAAATTGTGGGGTATACAGCAACTCTGACTGAATCCTGAGTTTAATTAGGCTGGTTTAGACTAATTCTTTAGTTCCATAAGATGGACCTGGGTCCTTTGTAGTGTATTTTACTCACAGGGTCCCTTGTGCAATTTAATATTTTATGGGGCTACAGAGGCAGAGAAAAATAAGGGAAACATGAGTTCTTGCTCTTGCCTCTGGGATGGAAGCAAAGCAGTTGCCTCAGTGTGGATTAAATTGACAGATAACATAAAATAAATTAAAACAATTGTCTTTTTACTTCCCCCCCCCCAAAAAAGTGCCAGACTTGGGTTAAGGAGATAGAAAGATCAGGAGAACTGAGTAAATGATACATCTATGTCCTAAAAAGAGCCGAGGTGGTGCAGTGGTTAGAGTGCAGCACTGCAGGCTACTTCAGCTGGCTGCTACCAGCAGTTTGGCGGTTCAAATCTCACCGGCTCAAGGTTGACTCAGCCTTCTATCCTTCTGAGGTGGGTAAAATGAGGACCCAGATTGTTGGGGGCAATATGCTAACTCTGTAAACCGCTTAGAGAGGGCTGTAAAGCACTATGAAGCGGTATATAAGTCTAAGTGCTATTGCTATTATATTGCAATTTGTTTTTCAACCACTCTGCACATAGCACAGCCTGCATTTATACATTGCTATCAAGCTTTTGATGCTACCAGAATGTTTAACTAATGAGATTGTGACTGGATGATCAAAGCCCTATCCCTTTGGTATGTTGGTCAATGTTGTATGCATTCCTAGCATTTGTGTTAATCACAACTATTATCCTGAATACTTTTCCCTGCCCATTTGAATTCTCTTGCCTTCACCCTGTAGACCACATGCAACCATCTAGTCCAGGGGTCCCCAACTCCCAGGGCCAAACCCCACTACTAGGCCTTGAGCCATTCAGAACCGGGCCATGGAAGTGATGGATGAGCATGTGCCCACGCATATGCATCCCCGCTCACACAAGCAGTAGGCAAGCGTGTGCGCGCACACTCCATTTGTATGTGCATGTGCCCACCGCTCGCTCAGATGGAGCTGCACTCGTGCGTGCTTGCCTGCCGCTCATGCAGAACCATCCAGTCTCACCGCCCCCCACTGGTCCACAAAGGCGGAAATGTTGGGGAACTCTGATCTATACCACTTTATGCATCTTGGGCCTCACTCAAACACAGAACACAGAACTTCATATCCTCTGCTAATTTGATATGTGCAGTTTGTCAACATTGGATTTTTCCTTTGCAGAGAGGCAAGGAAGAAAAAAAATGGTCGAATCTGGGGTGTGTGCTTGAGTGTTTATGATATAATTTGCCAGTCCTCGTTTTCCCATCCATGTTTTTACTTTCCTTTTTGTAAAAAAAAAAAAAGATAATTAATTCTGAAGTTATAACAGTAATGCATATGTATAGTATATAGGCACACTTTGTCATTTGTTAATTAGTTTTATAATTTTTAAAAATGTTTGTTGCAAATGCTTCTATAACATCTACAATTTTCATAGATACTAGGAGAATTATTGAATCTCCAAATACTGTAAAGAGATACTCTGCCTACATGCTAGATATTTCCATCCATTCATTTTCTCTTTTGTCTTTCAGGGCTGTGCAAAACTTCAGTGGGTGTGTAAACCCCCCTCAAAGCCGGTTCACAACAAATTTGACTTTCTGCTTTTAAAGAGAGAGGTGAAGATGACTGACTGACTGACTGAATTAATGAATGAATAACTCCATTCATTCATTCATTCATTCATTCATTTTGCATTACTCCAACTGCATCCTCTGATAAGTTCGGTAAGCAGAAGAGACTTCTGTATATAAGCGAGATATAAACAGAAACCTGTTCTGGCCAGGGGATGAGCTGGTGAGAACCAGTTAGAGAAATACCACAGTGAACAGCACTGCTTCAGGGAAAACAACATTGCTTCAACAGTGCAGAAGGTCCACTAAGACCAATTGTAGCTGGCTTTCACAGGGCTATGTTCTTTTTACTGTCACTTCAGAAAAATATCTTGATCCAATAACTTTTTGGTCTTTTCTTCACTTGCAAAAGCCCCACATTTGTGTTTTTAAAATAGGCAATAAGCAAGGGAATAAGGATTACTCCATTTCCACTCCTCATTTTTAAAGAAAATAATGTCAGCTTTTTTTGGGGGGGGGGATTATGTTTAATGATACTAAACATATTCAAGGCATCTTTGTTAATTACCTATCAAAGCTAATTCAACCACACAACTTTATTTACATCCCACATACATACCTCGGGGCTTACTGCAGACTTAGCCTCCTCATCCTCTTCTCGGGAAACTTGGATCATCGTTGCTATTCCTTTTGAGCTGTCTTCCAACATATCTGGAAAACACCAGGTTGGGAAAGCTGCTTTAGCTTTTCTGTTGTCTAGAAAACAAAAAATGTCAGATCTACATTTCCCACTTCTCAAAGAGAGAACAATGGAATTAGGCTGTAAGAAAGAACATGATACGATTAGCTGTGTTTTAGGTTTTGTCTACACTGCACTACTTTCCCAATATACATTACACAATGATCTAATAAAGTAGTCAAATTTTTGCCTGCTTGCTCATGTCATATTAATAGCATTTCGGCCTTGCCTTGCATGCAGTTGGTGAGAGTGAACAGTTGCCTTCATGTTAATTTAATTAAAAGGATGTTTGGGAATTAGCCTGTTAAACACAGGAAACATAGTTCATGCTCACTTCAAAGAGAGGACAACAATGTGTGCTTTGAATTTCAAAACCACTCATGTTCATTTGACTTGCCCAAGACTTGGGGCTAAGATGCTTTTGAGCTGGAGGAATCCAGATTCCCAAAAGACAGAGTTGAACACTGAGAGGCTAAAATGGGAATGTCTGGAACTCCAAATAAAATAACTTTTCCTCTTTTGAACATGCTGAATCAGCCACATTCCAAATTCAATATCCCACATTGAATTAGAAATAAAGTTACAGTCAGGGTACAAAGAAATGCTCTTTTGAATGAAGAATCTTGTTCTATTTGCCCAGAAATCCTAGCTTTGTGAGATCCTTTCTAGAGCAGCAAATAGTTGAGTTTAGTTTAGAAAGTGCCAGGACATTTAAGGTAAACTGCAGCTTAATGAGATCACTGCTAGTAAAGTACAGTTTCTGGACATTTGGCTGGTTACTCTCAGTTATAACTAGTTATCAAGTCCTCACCTCACCCTGTTGTTATGTTAAGCAATCATTTCCTGACCAGCAAGATCAGCTTGTTTAAGAAAATTATGGGGAGGGGAAAAAAAAGCTCTTCAAACCAAGCCAAGTTCCCCCCTCTCCTGCCATACTTTGTGGCTGATTTCCAGATTGGTATTTAACTTCCTAGCAAGAGAGTCTTGTTAAACCTTGTTATATTTCACACACTTGCTAATTAATTCCTGGGCTGATGGATTGAAAGATGGTGCCATCTCGTGGGTGTCTCTAAATCGTGACCTAGATTCATAATTTTACTTTGCTGGGAGAGGCTAATTGAAAGGCTTAGCATGATAACAGGTAATAAATCTATCATCTTTTAATGCACCTCTTAGGAGGAGCCAATATTTTGGATGAAGACCTGTTTATCAGCCGGTTCACTTGAGGCCTAAATCTTAAACTCACATGACCTTCTCTAGCAGTGGCCAACCTTGTCTAAGGTTAGGGAGTATTTGAAGAGGAAGTAATGTCTGTAAAGCCGGGGCAAAATATTTAAATGAGCAGGTGTGCATTCATGCTACATACCATGGCACTAATTGCAATTGGAGATTTGTGAATATCACATTCATTCCCATCCAGCCTCTTTTATATTAAGCAGTGTTTTTAGAACTTGGCAGCTTTAAGCTGTGTGGACTTTAAATCCCAGAATTCCCCAGCCAGACCGCTAGCCAGCAAGCTGGTTGAGGAAATATGGGAGTTGAAGTCCATGTAGTTTAAAGCTGCCAAGATTGAGAAACACTGCATTACAGTACTAAGTCACTTATGTTCCAGCAAGGGAAAGATGGAGGGAGCTTTCATCTCTTGTTATATCTAGCATATCATCTAGTTTAGTTTAGTTTATTTAGTTTGTCAAGCATGTATGATAAAGCAAGTATAAGTATGAACATAACATATAAACATATAAGTATAAACAGGTATAGGTATATACATAAGAAATGAGTACGAATAAATGGGAACAGTAGGACAGGGACGGTAGGCACGCTGGTGCGCTTATGCATGCCCCCTTACAGACCTCCTAGGAATGGGGTGACAGTCTAAGGTTAAAGTTTTGTGAGCTTGGGAGGAGCAAGGACTAGTATATTTTGTGTGTGTATTGGGCTTCCCCCTCCAGATTTATATACTGTATTAAAAGCACTTTTCAATTATTTCTTTAACTGCCTTGTAGATTAGATCAGTATATTATCTCCACCTTCCATGCAGGTTCTGCTGGGAGACTGCAGCTTGTCTAGGGCTAGGTTTTATTTTCACTTGGCAGACATTATCAGGTTCAAAGTTGGAGGCCAAATTAAGCTATTATATCTCTCTTCATAAATTCTTTTTCTCAGTGTTCAGTAATAAAAAGACCAAAGGGAGACCACCGTTTGGATGAGAAATAAACTTGGGACAGAGGAAAATATAACCTTGTCTTACTATATGCAACTCTTCCCTTGCAAACTGCTATTTGGCTGCAGAGGATGAAATGAATAAGTACATTCATATATATTTATATTTCATCTCTAAAGTTAATATTGATTTGGGGGTGGACAGCAGGGAAGGTTTTTTTTGTTTTCATTTTTGGGGACATGTCAAGGCAATCACTACAGATAGTACTCAACTTACAACAGTTCATTTAGTGACCGTTGAAGTTACAATGGCACTAAAAAAAGTGACTTATGACCATTTTTCACACTTATGACCATTGCAGCATCCCCATGGTCAAAATGATCAAAATTCAGACCCTTGGCAACTGACTCATATTTATGACGTTTGCAATGTCCCAGAGTCATGTGGTCACCTTTTGCGACCTTCTGACAAGCAGAGTCAATGAGAAAGCTAGATTCACTTAACAGCAGGGGTGAAATGCTCCCAGTTCGCTCGTGCCTGTTGGTCGCCGTAGAGCCAGTCGCCAAGGTAGTGCGAGGCTCTGCCCACCCACCCAGACACCGGTGTTCCGGTTCCTTTATTTATTTATTTATTTGTTTGTTTGTCAAACATGTACAAGATAGCAGGTATAGGTATAAACATAAACATAATCAAAGTGAATACAGATAGATGAGGACAATAGGACAGTAGGACAGGGACGGTAGGCACGCTGGTGCGCTTATGCACGCCCCTTACAGACCTCTTAGGAATGGGGTGAGGTTGACAGTAGACAGTCTAAGGTTAAAGTTTTTTGGGTTTGGGGAAGAAACCACAGAGTCAGGTAGTGAATTCCAGGCATTGATCACTGTGTTGCTGAAGTTGTATTTTCTGCAGTCGAGTTTGGAGCGGTTTACATTAAGTTTGTATCTATTGTGTGCTCGTGTATTGTTGTGGTTGAAGCTGAAGTAGTCATTGACAGGTAGGACATTACCCTCTGGGCATGCACAGAACGCTTTGCGCATGTGCAGAGGGTAAAAGAACCCAAATGGCAGCGTCCGGGTGGGTGGGCGGAGCCTCGCGCTACCTTGGCGACCGGCTCTATGGCGACTGACAGGCACGAGCGAACCGGGAGCATTTCACCCCTGCTTAACAGCCATGTTACTAACTTGACAACTGCAATGATTAATTTAACAACAGTGGCAAGAAAAGTTGTAAAATGGGCAAAACTCACTTAGCAAGAGAAAATTTTGGGCTCAATTATGGTTGTAAGTTGAGGACTACCTGTACTATCTTTTGTCAACTATAGTTTAGTGCAATGTGTGAGCCCAGCCATTGGGGATTGATCAACAAACTGTGATGAAAAGAAACCTTGACTTACCGCAATATGTGATGCTAGTCAACACTTGTTCGTGTCTGAAAGAAAAAAGTTAGTCTCTAAAGTTTCTTCATATGAGTACTTTAGCTCTTCCAGGTTTTATACCTACTCACTTGAACACATTTTGTTTGAATAGATACATTAATTTCTCTTCACCTGTTTGAACAACTTGGAATGTAAACATAGTATCTTTCAAGTTGCTTGGCAAGTAAAATGTTACCCTCTATCTATGGAATGCATTTGAAGTCTTTAAGAGGCCATTTCAATGTGGGTTATCTAGATAAGTTTTATATTTCCATTATTAAAAGTACATTAAGAACCTGATAGAGGAAATGAAAGTCAAACAGGAACAAAAACATTTCAAAGAGAATTCAAAGCACAATGGTACGGTATTTCAAGTCTGAGAAGCATTAAGAAGATATGAAGTCTAAAAGGCCCAGCCAAATGCATTAAACCCTTACCAACATAATAAAAATCTAAACAAAAAATTTAGAACATCAGTGGTCCAATAATAAACAACTGTGGGAGAATTACAAAGTATTTGCCCATAGACAGAGTAGCTTGGGGAAACTCTTAATTTCTTCCCAATTTTTGATGTGTGGTGGATATACATCTAAAAGAGTCCCTTTTGATGGTAATAACAATAGCACTTAGACTTATATACCGCTTCACAGTGCTTTACAGCCATCTCTAAGTGGTTTACAGAGTCAGCATGTTGCCCCCAACAATCTGGGCCCTCATTTTACCAACCTCGGAAGGATGGAAGGCTGAGTCAACCTTGAGCTGGTTAGAATCAAACTTCCGGAGTGAGCAGTGAGTTAGCCTGCAGTACTGCATTATAACCACTGCACCACCATGGCTCAATGCTAATTGTCCAGGCTCTGCATTGTTTAGTGATTCTTAAACTGATCCAATCCAATCCAATTTAATCCAAGCTGATCCAATTACCGCTTTTTCTAGTCTTGAATTATTACCCAACCAGTCCCAACCTCCTTGTCTCTTTGTTGTTCTTTACAAGTTATCTCAGCAGCAGCAACAGCAGCCCCAACTCAATCCTTAACTCAAGCACAAGCAATTACACATTGTTCTATACTTCCAGGATATACTCAAGGTATATTGAGGTACCTCGCTCAATAGTACCCTGTTTTCCCCAAAATAAGACATCCCCTGATAATAAGCCCAATCGGGCTTTTGAGTGCATGGCAATAAGGCCAAGCGCTTATTTCAGGGTTCAAAAAAATATAAGACAGGGTCTTATTTTCAGGGAAACACGGTAGTAATTGTGAGAGGGATCTTGGAGTCCTAGTGGACAACTATTTAAATATGAGCCAGCAGTGTGCAGCAGCTGCCAAAAAAGCCAACACAGTTCTAGGCTGCATAAGCAGAGGGATAGAATCAAGATCACATGAAGTCTTAATACCACTTTATAATGCCTTTGTTATGCCACACTTGGAATACTGCATCCAGTTTTGTTCGCCATGATGTAAAAAAGAAGTGGAGACTCTAGAAAGAGTGCAGAGAGGAGCAACAAAGATGATTAGGGGACTGGAGGCTAAAACATATAAAGAACGGTTGCAGGAACTGGGTATGTCTAGTTTAATGAAAAGAAGGACTAGGGGTAACATGATAGCAGTGTTCCAATATCTCAGGGGCTGCCACAAAGAAGAGGGAGTGAAGCTGTTCTCCAAAGCACCTGAGGGCAGAACAAGAACTAATGGTTGGAAACTGATCAAAGAGAGAAGCAACCGGGAATTAAGGAGAAACTTCCTAACAGTAAGGACAATTAACCAGTGGAACAGCTTGCCTTCAGAAGTTGTGAATGCTCCAACACTGGAAGTTTTTAAGAAGATATTGGATAACCATTTGTCTGAAGTGGTGTAGGGTTTCCTGCCTTAGCTGGGGGTTGGACTAGAAGACCTCCAAGGTCCCTTCCAACTCTGTTATTCTGTTTTTTTCTGTTTTCACAACTCTAACTACCATCTTGGGAGGCAATTACCCCCATTTCTGGAACCACTGCTTTAGTGTGTGGCATTAAAAGGAAAAAGAGAAGAAACGGGAGCAGATTATATGGTCGCACACTGCCTCTATTTCTTATTTATTTATTGCAAGATTGGCCTGATGTTGGTATTCGTGTGCTTTTTTTATATCGTTATGACTGTAGCTGCCTTGGTCATTGAGCATGAGAGGAAAAGGAGAGTAAATATTATTTTGATAATGGCCAAATGAATGAACAAATTATTGAACATGCTTGAGTTCGATCAATAGCCCCTTGTTTATACCTCACTTAGCAGGGTGGCCTATTACAGTGAAGGCTGATGGTGTCCATCTTTCACTGCGATGATGGGAAGCAAAGCTGCATATGACTTCAAAAATGTTTGTATGTATGCTATAAGAATTAAAATAATTCTCTACATACATTTAATCATATTTCCTTATATTTTAGCTCTTAAATATTTCATTCCATCATGTTCAGAATTTGTGTAAATACTATCTGGCCTTGTAAACATATAATTAATTTAAACAGAAATTCCCAATATTAAAATCATTGCTGCTGAAAAGCTGAAATAAAATAATTCAGTTCTCTGCTTTTCTGGGTATAAGTGAATAGCAGACTAATTTAATATCATAGGCTGACATCTGCCCATATTTACTGGATGGTATTCTTAAGGCTAAATAAGTAAATAAAAACACATTGCAGTTGTTAGCCTTGAAAGGTAATTCAGACAAGAAGCACACCCAGAAGTACTAATTTAATTTTATTATATGGTTACATTAATGGAATTTTGCAAGTCTTGAAAGTATATCTCTCCTCTCACACCTTTATAGACCAAGAAACTAGGGAGGGTCCCTTCTGAGTCGTTTGCATATCCCCTTCCTTCCTTTCCTTCCGCAGACTCAACTGCCACTTGTCTGATCATTGTCTAGTCTGTGGCTCTACCTCCTGTCCAGAGGTGGGTTCCTCCCGGTTCGGACTGGTTCGCCTGAACTGGTAGCAACCCGCTGGTGATGTCACAGAGTCGGTTTGGTCGGTGCCGGTCCGTGGACGCCGCCATCCTTTTTTTGGAATTTATTTTTTTGAAAAAAAATATTTTTGGGGAATTTTTTATTTTTTTTTTCTTCTGCGCATGCGCAG
The DNA here is from genome assembly GCA_003457575.1 of Thermophis baileyi. Lineage (NCBI taxonomy): Eukaryota > Metazoa > Chordata > Lepidosauria > Squamata > Dipsadidae > Thermophis > Thermophis baileyi. The sequence continues at coordinate 8,708,277 of QLTV01004086.1, read as the reverse complement.
AAGCTGAGTTTCTGGCACTGCGCATGCGTCACCATCTTGTTTTTGGCTTTTTTGTTTTTTTGGAATTTTTTTGGAATTTTCGGCAATGTGTATGTGTGCGCGCGCAAAGCGCGCGTGCGCCCACAAGGCACAGCCACGCGGCGCGTGAGGAAGTGAACCGGCAGCGAGGTAAGTTAGAACCCACCCCTGCTCCTGTCTCACAAGGTCATTCCCACATATCATTACAGCAGTCCAATCATATACATGTTCACTCAAAATAAATCCCATTAAGATCATACTTGGTGATATTTTTAAAAGGCTTACACAATTAATGAGACTTAAGTTAATATGATTACCTTAACTCTCGTGGATATTTATGTTTCTGCTCAGGACATAACTAAGACTAAATCCAGCTGAAGTAGGATATAAATATGGCTGCAGCTTTCAAATTATCCAGACACAAAAACGAGTCCAAATTTTTACACAAGTGAAGATGCAGTTCTCGTTATAAATGCAACATTTGATGTTACTATGCAATAATTTGAAGTAATCCAAAGAGAATTACTGTGGTGATGTATGTAATAGAAGATTAGGCAATTTCCTTGTTGGGGCACAGTACCTGTAGCTACCAGCATAAATGGTAGTATCATAACACAAATCTATCCTTATATACTTATGTTCAGATGTGACACAAGTACATAGATTGCCAGATTTGCACTATAATATCATGAGGTATGTTCATTATGCTCCCCCCTTAACTCCTTGTAAATGCCTGTACCTCAGAGACATATTTTAACACATCATTTTGTTTGATTCTAACACAAGCAAGACAGTATATTTCTTAGCTATTAGATCATATATTGAAAGAAATATGAAGCAGCATAGCATCTGGTGAAATGCAGACCATCTTGTGGTATAAATAATGTACCCATATATTTGTAAAATTTCTTGTACTCATAATCATGTTTGTACTTATATATTCACAAACATGTTTATACTCTGTTTATACTTTGTTCGTAATCATATATACGCTTGACAAATAAATAAATAAACAAACAAATAAATAAATAAATAAATAAAGAAAGAAAGAAAGAAAGAAAGAAAGAAAGAAAGAAAGAAAGAAAGAATAGAATGAATTAGCCACTTAGCCACCTCAAACTATGAGATGGGCAGCATATAAATGTAATAATAATAAAAATAAGAACTAAATAAATAATCTACTATCAATATGTAGTATTCAACTAGGCCACAAAAATTGGCAGAAAGGGTTTATTATGTCTTCTATATATGTTTACAAGGCCTTATTAGTGCCTGTTCTTGGAATCAGAGTCTGTTTAGCACATTATTAATTATTTTCCAATTCTGAATAAAAAAGGGAAATTTCCTGCGGTATAGTGAATAAAATATGAAAAATAATTCAAGGACCAATAATTCAAGAACCAATACTGAAACAAGGCAATGTATTCATGTTGTTAATAACAGAGGTTCTTGCCTGCAAGAATATTTTTCAACAATAATCAGTCATTCTTACTGAATATGATGTTTTTTGCTAAGCACTAATAAGAAATAATAATAGTATATTACATATAGAAATAATAAGAAAGCTGGGTGACTTTGGGCCAGTCACTCTCTCCTAGTTCAACCTACCTCACGGGGCTGTTGTGGGGAAAATAGGAGGAAGAAGGTATGTGAACATGAACCAGAATTCTGCAACCATAGTAACTACATGCCAAGCATCTGAATTGTGATCACATGACTGTGGGGATGCTGTAATGGCCATAACTGCAAGCAATGGTCATAAGTCACTTTTTTCAGTGCTGTCATACATGTCAACTATTGTTAAATGAATGGTTGTAAATTGAGAACTATCTCTAGGTACTGTAAAGAAGAGAGGGCTAAAAGAAGATATGATGCCAATTTTCCAATACTTGCAGGATAGTCACAAGAAAGAAAGTGTGGCTTTATTCGCTATAATGCCTGAAGGTAGAGGAGAATCAATTATATAGAGACAGATTCAAGCTCAAATTAAGGAAGAATTTCCTGACTGTGATTGCTATTAAGCAGTGGAATAGCTTGCCTCCTGATGGCAAGTTCTAGGGCAACTTGCCATAGCCAACTCACCATGGCCAACTTGCTATGGAACAACTCGCTGTGGAACAAGAGTTACACTAATATCAAAGAAATGATGGAATAGAATCATTAAAGAAAGGATGCAAAAGGAGGGACAAACTGAAATGTGAATGACAAAAATTAAAACAATTTTTAAATTAATTTAAATAATTAAATTGAATTGTTGAATTGTCCTGTGGTGAGTTGTCCTGAGGTGAGATGGCCATGGCAAGTTGGCCATGGCAAGTTGGCTGTGATGGGTTGGCCATGGCCAGTTGTCCCATTCCGCTGATGACATGCATGCTTTATCACTAAAAGTTTACAAAGATTGATTAGTTCTTTGTTTGGGATGGTCAGAAGATTCCTGTCCTGGGCAGGGAGTTCCATTAAAACAGGCCCAAAGTCTTCTAACTGAGTTTAATTTCATTTTTCCACCTGTTTCCATTGAAAATTTGCTAATTTTTCAATGTAAAATTGGCATGTATAGGAAAAGAGAAAGGAATAATAAATTTATCTGACTAATATTATTTCTATTCATTGGTTTGTGTTCTTACAGAAATCATGGAAAACTCCAGAAACAAAGGAAATAAGTGCTGCTTTTATTTTCATTATATGAATTATAGCACATCACATACTGAGAAATATACGGTACATATTGAGGTTAGCATTGATAAGAAAATAAATTTTAATGCTTATTATTTTCCTGAATCTTACTCTCCCCAAATTTCAACACTGAATCCACTATTTTTCCATCTATGAGACTTGTGTAAACATTTGCAGACTTTGCAAACCAGACAACAAAACATCTCCAAGTCCCTCTTAATAATGTATACAAGTGATTTTATTAATGTATGATGGTCATATGCTAGTTAACACATGTATGTATTGCATTTACACAATAGTTACTCAAACTTACAAACTTGCATTTGGAATGACTGTTGCCTGACTGCTGAATTTGAAGCTGTTGTGCCTGTTTTGTCTTCCTCCATATATGCATGTTTCCTTTGATACAATAGTATCTTAAGACTGCAATCCTAAACAGAATTAAACATTTATTGATTTATCTCTGGCTAAATGAATTTAGGATTGATCTGTAACCACATCATTTCTTTAAAATGTTCATTAGGGAAATTGTGGATTCAGTTGTTTTAATATTATTTTTTACACTTTAAAATATTGAACTTCCTAGAACTAAGAACTTGGGCTTAGAACTTCTCTTGAATTAAATAAATGCCTTTTGTATAACTGTCTAACATTTATTTAGAACTTTTTATGAATGTGTATTCTGTACATGCTTACCCTTGACATGATACTGTGTCAAAGTTAAATCAACACGGTATATTTTAGCTTTCAAATTACCACATTTAAACAGTCACAGCAGGGTGATGGCAAGTATTATTTATGATTTCAAGGACATGTAAATGCAGAAATAGAAGATCTGTTTAATTGAGTTCACCATAGTGAGTTGTTTAGTAAAGATAGATATGAGTCCTTTGGCATATAACACTATTAAATGATAATAAATAAATGTGGATGAAAGTTTGTATAAATTACACTTTTAAATAATAAATTTATTAAATGTATAATGAAAAGACATTAAAAATAATAGAATTCTTAATGGTTCTTTTTAAACTGGCTTCTCTTAACCCAAATAAATTAATCATTGTTCTCTTTGGGAACTTGATGCTGTAGAACGACAGCTGTTAGCTTAGTCGATTCTAAATAATAGACAATTTCCAAAATATTTATTGTGAGAGTGGATGACAAGTTAAAAGTTTCATTCAGTGTTTCTAGGTTTCAGCAAGTTAGAGATAACTTTAGTTATTGGTTGCATTATAAATAAAAATCATTGTAATAATATTACACATGATGGATTTTTTCCCTTATGGGTATAGTAATTCATAAAATTGTTAGCCTAACTGGAAAGCCCAGAATTCACTTATTCAGCTCTTTTAGTCAAGAAATAAGCATGGCAAGAATTCCAGAAATATTCTTCACTGCAGTAAGGTAGAATAACAGAATCTTGAAAACCTGTCTCCGTTTCTCTCTGCCTCATCTTATTCGGAACTCTAGCAAATGCAAGAGTCATTTTTGTAAGTGAAGAAAGGAATAAACTTGTAATGACCACTATAAAGATAAAAGCTTTATAATTCGTGTATCAATGTACTGGTTTGCAGCACTGCTAATCTATCTAGAGATATTAGGTATAAGATATTAAGTATTAAAGGCAAGTGAAGAAAAACAATATGTTGGAAATATCTAAAGTCTTAAAAAACAGAAGCAACAGTCTAAATCAATAGGCAAAATTTGTATGTATATCCTAATCTTTATGCCTAACTGGAATGTAGAAGAAACCAAAAACTAAGCTTGAAAGCATTAGATTGATCTACCACAATTGGTCTTACGTTATTAGCTTTAAAAGATGATATCATCTTGAATCATAGAATAATAGAGTTGGAAGAGGCCTTGGAGATCTTCTGGTCCAATCCCCTGCTAGAACAGGAGACCCTATATCATTCTGGACAAATGGTTGTCCAATCTCTTCTTGCAAACCTTCAGTGATGGAGCACCTATGACTTCTGGAGGTAACTCATTCCACTAGTTAATTGTTCTTACTGTCAGGAAATTTCTTCTTAATGCTAGGTTGGATCTTTGTTTAATAATCTTCCATCCATTACTTCTTGTGCTGCTCTAAGATGCTTTGGAGAATAGGTTGCTCCCCCTCTTTTTGTGACAGTCCCACAAGTATTTGACAACTGCTATCATGTCACCCCTAGTCCTTCTCTTTACTAGACTAGACATACCTAGTTCCCACAACCATTCATTGTACAGTTTAGCTCCAGACCCCTTAATCATCTCTGCTGCTCTTCTCTGAACTCTTTCTAGAGCCTCAACATCTTTTTTTGTTGTTGAACGTTTAAGACTTTACTTTTCTTACCATTGAATTGCATTTTGTTGAATAGGTCCAGTGCTCAAGTCTATCAAGATCCTTCTGTAGCTTGAGTCTACCTTCTAAAATGTTGGCTATTCACCCCAGCTTGGTGTCATCTGCAAATTTGATGAGTTCCCCTTCTATCCCTTCATCTAAATCATTTATGATGATGTTGAAGAGTACTGGGCCTAGGACAGAACCTTGTGGTACTCCATTGCATGCTTCCCTTTATTTAGATGTAGCTCCATTGAAGACTACACATGAAGTGTGGTGGTCAGCCAATTGCAAATCCATCTGGTGGTGATGCTGTCTATCCTACGTTGTTCTATCTTACCAAGAAGTACACTGTGGTCTACTTTGTCAAATGCCTTACTGTAAACTATTTCCCTGATCCACTAATTTAGTCACTTTGTCAAATAATGCAATTAGATTTATGTGGCATGATCTATTTTTTACAAACCCATGTTGGCTTCTAGTTGTAGCTTTGTATATTTCTAGGTATTTACAGATCTGTGGCTTGATTATCTTTTCCAGAATCTTCCCATGTATTGATGTCTCATGGATTGGCCTGTAGTTTCCTGAATCCTGAATCTATCTTAGACTGCTTCCACCATTTATTACTTTTTAAAAAAAGGGTAGAATGAAAGTATTCTTGAAATATACTGTTTGAAAGGTTTTTTAGATAAGTAAACAAAGTTAAAAAACAACAACAACCCACCCTTCAAAAGTTAAATGAGTTAAAGATCACCAGAGTTTCACTGATTTATTTATTCACTTAAAAGTGACAAAAAATCATGTCAAACTACATCCATATTTCTTTCTTTTTCTTTTAATTTCAATATTTCTTAATTATGTATAGGAAACTCCATAGTGGTCTGCTTCCCTGGTATGAGATTGATACCAGAGATTTATTGAAAAATATACTTCTGGGTTTTCCAGTACTTGAGTCTTGTGCTGCTTATATCAGATGTAAAAACTATATAAATGACAATATGCTGAAGATGCAGAGAATGTGGGCCTAACAAAATTAAACAAATTATTTTAGCAATAGCAATAGCACTTAGACTTATATACCGCTTTACAGTGCTCTACAGCCCTCTCTAAGCGGTTTACAGAGTTAGCATATTGCCCCCAACAATCTGGGTCCTCATTTTACCCACCTCAGAAGGATGGAAGGCTGAGTCAACCTTGAGCCGGTGAGATTTGAACCGCCGAACTGCAGTTAGCAGTCAGCTGAAGTAGCCTGCAGTGCTGCACTCTAACCACTGCGCCACCTCGGCTATTTTGTCATACTCTTTATTTTAGAACTGTTAGATGTGTTCCACTAGATTGAGTTACTGTAGTAGTAGCACACTATCCCTGATTAATGATCTTTTACATATGTGCCTTCTGCTTTTAATATTAATTGTATATATATTTTAGGCTTTTGCTGGGCACTGAACTTCCTTTACTTACCGGTATTTATTTTATGTTGATAATTTATAATATGCTTGCTTTGATATACCACAACACCGATATTTTTACCTAGCCAGCCGTGCTCATGAAAATGTCATTTAGCTACGCACAATTGACTTTTACAAAATGTAACACAAAGGCCTGGAGAAGTATGGAACAAATTTAAAAAATATGCCTGCATTTTTTATAAGTGGTCATTGAAAATCAATGTTTTCCATTACTTCTCTTAGCATTGACGAAATATTCAGTAACGTTTCTGCCTGATCTATAGAAAAATTCAGTCTTTTGTGATCTGGATGCATTGATTCTTCCTTGCCTCCACTGTCCTTTATCTGAAATACACAAGTTCCTCAAGGTGAAGAGTTCTACACAGTAGTAGAACAGATACTATTCCGGAGACAAAAAATTTGACTCCGCTAAAAGTATGGTTGAATGATCATTGTAAGTGTGTGTGTACCAGTCACCAATAGCTACATAAATCTTTGAGAAGTCTATAAACTCAGCATTACGGTTTCTTCAAGCCTAAGGGCTTTAGAACTGTTAATAACATTTCTTTTTTCTAGTAAGGTAAGAGAAAGAAGATGGTGGGCAGAAGATTCATGCTTTTCAGTAAGGTTTTAATAAGAAGGGGAGGTAAGTTAAAGGAATAGAGTAGGCAGTTCCCCTAATTCCTTATCATATCATTAAGAATATAGGAAGTCTAAAAGGCCCAGCCAAGTGCATTAATCCTGTACCAACATAATAAAAATCTAAACAAAACATTTAGAACATCAGTGGTCCAATAATAAACATCTGTGGGAGAATTACAAAGTATCTGCCCATAGACAGAGAAGGGGAAACTCTTAATTTCCTCCCAATTTTTGATGTGTGGTGGATATGGATCTAAAGGAGTCCCTTTTGATGGTAATAGCAATAGCACTTAGACTTATATACCGCTTCACAGTGCTTTACAGCCCTCTCTAAGCAGTTTGCATAGTCAATATATTGCTCCCAGCAATCTGGGCCCTCATTTTACTGACCTCGGAAGGATGGAAGGCTGAGCCAACCTTTGGTTAATTGTAAACTACAGAAAGTAAAACCCCAACTTGGCTTTATTTATATCGGAAAAGTGGAAATGATGGTCCACGGTTTGCTTGTTTAATAGGATGCATTGGTAAGAACAATACTTTAGACACAAGATGAGGAAAATAAGCCCACACGAATTTCCAGTCTAAATGTAATGCATGGAGAAAAAGAAAGCCAGAGGGTATTTCATTTGCTAATGTTTAAACTTAGGTTTGCTGAATACTATTGATTACTGAGGGCAGGATTAAACTTTTCATTCATGCTCATCTCAATTATCATTTTTCTAAATGCTCAACCACTTTCTAACCATCAGGTAAGAAGAGTTGACAAATAACAGTCATTAAGCACAGGGATTTCAAGAGAACACAATTAGAGTTCCAGGAAATATTGGGTACTTTCAAAAGTGACTGATGGCATATCTTCTAATATGAATCTGTGTGACAATGAACATTTTGTGATCAATTGTAAATGTTCCGTGTGTGTGTGTGTGTGTGTGTGTGTGTGTGTGTGTGTGTGAGAGAGAGAGAGAGAGAGAGAGAGAGAGAGAGAATTTAGATATTCCCTTTGAAAGGAAACAACAGTTTCACTTTTGTCATTGTTAAAAAAAATGTAAGAAATGCAACTGTTGTGTATAAATGACTCATTGGCTTAAAGTTTTGAAAACTGAAATGCAATACAAAAGCCAAACTGCATGTCTAATTTAAAGGAGAGGACAGTTTTATACCTAGAAAGAGCTTGTTTTTCAAATCAAACTTGGACAGAGAAATTCTTAATTCCTACTAAAGATTAAATTGTAGGATCCTTACTAAATAGCCTTCTCTAATCTCTCTGAAATTTTCTTATCTCTTATACATGGTGGGGAAAAATAATAATAATTCTCCTAAAATATAGAGGAGGAATGTTAGGGTGATAGAGCAGATAAGTTATTGGACTAGAACTTTGAATATAATCTTAAAACTGTGATTAGGTATTTCAAGACTCTAGGGCAGTGTTGGCAAACCTTTTGGCACCAGGAGCACCAGAAACTGGAAGAGCAGTTACCCGGCTCGCATGTGCGTGCCGGGAAGCTGAGCTTCTGGTTTCTGGTGTGCGCATGTGCGCCGATCACCTGGTCTTCCGGTTTCCAGCACACATGTGCGCGTGAAGATGCGTGGCAGAAACCGGAAGCTCAGCTTCCCGGCATGCGCATGCTCTTCTGGTTTCTGGCGCTCCCACGTGTGCAAAGACCAGCTGGCTGGTGCACCGGAACCCGGAAAAGCAACGGGCAATGGCTGGCGTGCCCGGAAAGATGGCTCTACGTGCCACTTCCGGCACGCATGCCATAGGTTCGCCATCATGGCTCTAGAGGACTCAATCATAGGCATCCAATAGAATCCATGATGTCATTCAAATTATGCAAATTATGGTAGTCCTCAAGTTATGACTGTAATTGAGCCCACAACTATGGTCATAAGTCATGACAGTTGTAAAGTAAGTCACCATGTGACCAGAACCAATTTTATGACTCTTTTGCAGTGGTCATTAAGCGAATGTTGCAGTTGTTAAGTGAATGTCATTAAGTGAACGCTGTGGTTGTTAAGTGAACACCATATTTGTTAAGTGACCCCATTGTTTACTTAACTGCTAGGGAGTTGTTTCTGCTGGAAACTGGAAATAAATGCTGCTTTCCAGGAAAAATGTCGTAAATCATGGTCAGATGACTTTGGGGCACTGCAAATGGCTGTAAATGATGCACTGTATATAGTTTGTATCATTTGCATGAGGATGTGAGGTGTGTGATATCATTATTCCCTTCCCTTGGCAGGCCGATATCCATGACCTTAGCTTGCCAATTCTACCTTATGTTCCTCTGGTTGTCTTTTTCATTCTATCTTTACCATGTTGCCAGGAACGTCTTGTGGAAGATTTTAAGCTTGTGGCTGGAGGTGCTTGGAATCCACCCTACAATCAGAAACTACTATGAGATTGATCTACCAAAAGCAGGGTTTTACATTAAATGGGTGCTCAGCTTGGAGCTGATGGAGATGACAACTGTGGAGCAAGCTGGTTTGATTATGTCTCAGTTCAGTTAGCTTCACAGGACTGTTACAAGGACAAAATGAGAGATATGGCAGATGACTATGTCTGCTTCTTTGACACCCTTGGAAGAAGGAAGTCTGTAATAAAAAAAAATGCAAAATTCTGCTCATCTTCTGAATCATTGCAATGGTAAGCAGCAGGCAAGTGAAAGGGCAATGAGGAGAAGAATTGATCCTGTGAAGCACAGGATCAATTTGTTTATATATATATATATGTATATTTGACACCCTTGGAAGAAGGAAGTCTGTAATAAAAAAAAATGCAAAATTCTGCTCATCTTCTGAATCATTGCAATGGTAAGCAGCAGGCAAGTGAAAGGGCAATGAGGAGAAGAATTGATCCTGTGAAGCACAGGATCAATTTGTTTATATATATATATATGTATAT
>QLTV01004086.1:8680768-8696679 GCA_003457575.1 Thermophis baileyi | reverse complement strand
TGTAGTTTTAGAATAGCTGTGTGTGTGTGTGTGTGTGTTTACATACACATACAGTATATATAGTAGATAATGTATATTTTTGTGTGCCTGTATGTAATATGTATGTACACATATGGCATATATACATAGGATTAAATAGTATATTTTGGATGTTGAGTAGTAGTAAATAGATAGGGAAATTGTATCTCGTTGAGGCCTTTGAGGCAAGGAGAGGCCAAACACCCTAACCCTAACCCTTGACGTGAGTGATGTCAAGTTGGCCACGCCCACCCAGTCACATGATCACCAAGCCACTCCCACCCGGTCACATGACCATCAAGCCGCTCCCACCCGGTCACATGACCATCAAGCCACTCCCACCCGGTCACATGACCATCAAGCCACGCCCACAAAATTAAGCCATGCCCACAAAATTAAGCCACACCCACAAAATTAAGCCACGCCCACAGAGAGGTAGTAAAAAAATTTGGAGCCCACCCCTGGTCTTTAGGCTTAGCTAATTCTACTTTTCCCATACAAAATATTTCTGAGTCACGAAAAGCAATTGAGATGAATGATCTCCACCAAAAGCCTGTGCAATTTCAATAAGTTGGTGACTAGTGATGAGCTGTTACCCACTCCCTGTTTACAATCTCTGGAAACATGTTTTTAAAATTTATATGAAGCCAAATTCATCTTAAATTGACCTGATGTTAACCTAGGAAAGAGATTATTGATCCAAAGCTTGGCATCCTATTGCAACAAGAAATAAAACCTCCCAGGATCTGGCAGGGTCCACCAACTCTCCCATCAGTTGGGTTTACAAATCACCATTTAAATTTCCTAAGAACTTGGAGTTTAGACATGCAACTGACTTGAAGAGCTGTGTTTATATAGCTTACATATTGTTGCTGTCTTTCACTGTCAGCTAAGCCCATAGAGAAAAAATAATGAAATTAAAGGAAGATCTAAGAAAAGCACTTTGGTCAGGATCTGTCTTCCTTCTCCCCTGTAAAAATGTCATAATAATCTAAATGCAAAGCTAAATTGCTAATAAAACAATTCAAGGATGATAGGTAAATCGGTGATCATAGTTCCTATAATATTTTGCTGTGAGAGATGTGTCTGAATCTGAAGGGGAAAGGATTGCCTGTCCTTTAACAACAGCTGCAAAATTGTTTTTGAATGTAGCAAATTGCAGCTATTTTTCAACTTGCAAATTAAACGTTTACACTTTCCTGTAATCTCATCTGTCTTTTTTTCCTGAGCCATTGGTGGTGAAGCCAAAAATGAAGTAAATATTTGCTCATCGGACAAGATCCTCTCAAATTATTCCTCACTGATTTGGGATCCAAATAATATAGCAGCAATTTTACATAAGTGGCTGGTAACTTTTGGGAAGGAACTACTATTACAATTTATTTTGAAAATTTGATGTCAGGATTGGACATATTTAAGAGGTGGCAAGCTCAAACAAAGATTTGCAGAACTTGAAAAACCAATTTTTTAAAAATGCCAGCAGTTTAGAAAATGTCATGTAGAGTCAAGTCCTTGAGCTGCTTTGGGGTTGCCCAAGCATTATCCCTCACAGCTGACATATCAAAATGTATTTCAGCTAATTAAGCCATTGATATTCACTTCTAATCACAACCAAACATCATCCAATTCTTGCTCATGCTTGCAGTTGAAAGATTAATTTAACTACCGGTAATACATACAGTAAATAAAAATAGTAACACTGGACAACAAAGATTTTGCTTCCTGAACACTATGGGGTGTACCTTGTAGATTTTTGGCCACTAATCATGAAAATAACCTGTAATTATACCTATCATGTACTGTTTTATAAAATTCTTCTGTTTTTACTCAATGACAATGTACACCATTCAGTACCTGTTATACATGAAAGAAACATATGAAAACATGGAACTGATGTTGAAGCACATCTAATACAAAATGTACAACTGGAATATCTGTGCAGATTTAAAAGTGTTGCTTGGAATGCAGCTTGGATATACCAAGTATTGTTGTTTTATATGCAAATGGAACAGCCATTCAAGAGAGTCACACTACATTAAAAAGAAACGGTCACGCTGAAAGAATTTGGTTCCAGCATAGAAAAATGTGGCACATGAACCACTTGCTGGCCCGATAAAGATATTTTTACCTCTGCAAATCAAATGTATCATCAAGGACAGGTGGTTCGAAGATCTGTTAGTGGGTCAGAGAAAATTGCCTGGAAGGCATTCAAAGATGTTGACATTTTTTGGGGGTAACTACAGAGCACCAAACTATATTCAATTGGTTGATAAACTTCTTAGAGCATACAAGGCCATGAAGTGCAACTGAAGTCACTGAAGATTCATTTTCTGCATTCACACTTGGCCTTCTTTCCCAAATATCTCGGTGCAGTCAGCGATGAACATGGTGAAAGTTTTCACCAGGACATTTGTCCAATGGAAAATTGGTATCAGGGCAACTGGAATCCCATCATTTCTGGCTGATTATTGTTGGACACTGCAGTGAGATGCATCAGACACTGAGTACAAACAAAACTCAGCAGCAAAACACTTTTGGCCCTGTTAAACTCATGCAGCATGTCAGAAACATTATGCAATTAAATACATTATAGTCATTAAAAGTTAATTTCATATTTGTCACGATTCCTACATGATGATACAATCATTCTGAAATTCTATCTGGTCTCAGTTTGAAGGGATCTGTTGTGGTCCCACCTTCGGAACCTCCAGAGACTGACATGAGCGAGGCAGAGGAAGAGGAGGAGCCTGTTCTCAATACGCGTAGAGGCAGAGCTGCCAGCAGGCAAGAACAGTGATAGAGGAGAAGGACTACTCAGGAGTAAGGCCTGGGGATAATTGGCCCCTCCCATAAGCTATATAAGTGGTGAACATGAAAGGGTAAGTTGCAGGAAGCAACTTAGTTCATCTCTCGTCTTGTCATTGCAACTTGGATCCAGTTTTGTTGTTCCTGTTTGAACTTGTCAAGTTTTCCTGCAAATTGGTTCTTGGCAGTTTGCCAAAGAAGAGCAAGGTTTGTGTTATCTGCTTTTCCCTGAAAGACTCTTGTCAGACTGGTTTTCCTTTGTTTGAACTTCTGCCGACTGCTAATGAAAACTAATTAGCAGCCGTTACAAATAAATGAGGTTTGTGAGACGCCGTTTGTGCCGTGTTCATTAATCAGGAAGCCTAGGTCAGAACAGGATCTACCATAATCACTAAAAGTTTTTTAGGAAGCAAAACCTTTAAAAAAATTGTTGTCCATTGTAATAATTAGTACAAAACAATTAAGGCCTCTTCACTGAAAGTCATGGACCATAATCTACCATGTTGCTCCAGAGTAGAGAAATAGTGTAGATGCTTTTCAATTTAGTCAGTCTATAGCAGGGGTGTCAAACTCGCGGCCCGCAGGTCGGTAGTGTCATGTGCTGGCTCCGTCCCACCCGGTTTAGGAAGGGGAAAAAAGTCCCGATACGTCACGTGACGGTGCTGTGACAACACGAGTTTGACACCCCTCATCTATAGCTTAAGAGAGAGAGAGAAAATGGCCCAGAGTGACGCAGATCGCCTCCGTGTCAAGGGAGGATTAGACTGTTGGTCTTTCCATTTTAAGTACACCACCTTCATTGCTACACCACGTTGGCTCTCTTTCTCTCTGTAGTTTTACAAATTCCTTTATAGCTGTAGTAATTAATTGGATTATTTTGGGTTTGGAATATAATAGGTCAGATCAGATATATCTCCTGTCACTCACAAAATGCCACAATTTGAGAACTGGGTTATTTATGGAAAATTTCATTTCATGTGAGTAAGGGAGTTTTTAAATAAAAAAAAATTAGAAAACTCGAGTGGGCTGATGGCATTACCTTGTTCTTAATACATCTATATGGAATGCTAGAAAATAGTTCAAATTCAAAGATATTCTGTCTGTGATAATTTGTTTGACAATTTGTGCTAATCATTTTTCTGCTCAACATTTTTTCCAGTAAAAAAATATCCTGTCTTCTGCTCATATTCCATGAAGTGGGTTCTAAGTACTAAAGTAAGATGATGTACTTAATTCAAACAGCTATCATCTAAGAGAAGCTGAAATATTTTCCCCTTTTCAACTATGAGAATGGAAATTTCAAAGAGGATGTTACTTGTTAAGACTCCTGTGATTTAATCATTAGTTAGCATTAGGAATTAAGATTGCTGAATAAACATGAATGATAATTAATAGATTCTTTGTTGAATTCTCCTATGAAACCAGATGGTCTAATGACGCATGCAAACAGTTCATTTATTTCATTTGGAAAATTGAATGTTGAATAAAGAATTAGATATTTGTAATTAAGAGCACACCAAAAGCTAAAGCAAATGCAGAAAAATATAAGGAAGGTGGATACGTTAAGGAAAAATTAAGCAGATATAAGTAAATCCAGGCATTTATCATGAAATGTTATTTAGCAGAATTCAAATAATGTTTTTCAGTTATGAATGAGAGTGTCACTGACTACTAAAAACAAAAAATTATCAAATGCTCGTCTAGGTTTTTAAAAAAAATAGCAATAGCAATAGCACTTAGACTTATATACCGCTTTACAGTGCTTTACAGCACTCTCTAAGTGGTTCACAGAGTTAGCATATTGCCCCCAACAATCTGGGTCCTCATTTTACCCACCTCGGAAGGATGGAAGGCTGAGTCAACCTTGAGCCGGTGAGATTTGAACCGCTGAACTGCTGAACAGTCAGCTGAAGTAGCCTGCAGTACTGCACTCTAACCACTGCGCCAAAATGATAAATAACAAGTAATTGCCTATCCAAATTGAAATCCAAATGAAAACTATGATCAAGTTTTCATGATATTGCAATTAATCTTCCACATGCCACAGAAACCTGCCCTCTTTTTAACCAATTTAATCTACTTTGCTATTTTCAAACATTTGTCTTTCATGCATTGATATGAATACTTTCTAAGTGATTGTACTAATTCACAATGGACCCATTCTACCTGATTTTGTGTAGTCATCCAATTCCTTTGAGCCTACTGTGTGCTGTTCCTGCTTTGTGTTTACTTGCATCAGGGGTGGGTTCTAACTTACCTCGCTGCCAGTTCGCTTCCTCCCGCGTGCGCATGCACAGTGCAAATTTTTTTAAAAAAATTTTTAAAAACAAGATGGCAACGCATGCGGAGTGCTGGGAACTCGGCTTCTGCGCATGCGCAGAAGAAAAAAAAATTCAAAAAATTCAAAAAAAAATTCAAAAAAAAGATGGCGGCGCCCACGGACCGGCACCGACCGAACCGGATCTGTGACGTCATCGTGACATCATCAGTGGGTCGCTACCAGTTCAGGCAAACCGGTCCAAACCAGGAGGAACCCACCTCTGACTTGCATGTGTGTGTCTCTCTGTGTGTATGTGCATACATTTGTAAAAGTGGGGGAATAAGAGGTAAAATATTAGAGGTATTTGTAGATACATATACCCAGAGGATCTGCACAGACATATGCAATCCTGCACAGGGCATTATGGCTCTGACTGTACCCACAGCTGGCCTGAGCCTCTGACAGAGTAGACTCAAGTTTCCTCACCTCTGCTTTATCTGTGGTTATTTGGTTATTCTTCCACAGTGAAGCAAATTTTTAAATTATCCAAATAAATTGGAACAGCTATATCTCCCTTTCAAAAAGAGGCTGGGCTCAGTCTCAGTTCTGTCCTGCCATTAATTTATTTGAACTGACAACAGTAAACCTCTGATTTAACAGCTCCATAAAATGTGCCTATGCATTTCAGTCACTGATAAATTAGGCAGCAGGTAAGTCTAAGGTCTCTGCTTGAGTATTTTAAAAAGACAGACTTATTATTGGGAGACAGACAATAGTTTTACACTTTATTCTCTCAAGCACAGAATAAAGGAGATTGTAAAATACCTTAGAGACTTTGCTTACAGCTGTATGGAAAAAGTGCTAGCAATAACACTTGAATACTAAGAAGCAATGGCCTTCTGAAAAGATGTTGCTGGGATTTGAGAGGGAACAAAGGAGAGATTTGTTCAGTCTCAATTTCCTAATTCACATACTATTCAATTTCCTAGTTCATCCAACCCATAAATATACTAACACAACAAAGTCCATTTTTCAAAAAATGTGCATAATAGGAAAACTATGAAGATTAGTGCTCTATAAAAAAAAAATCACTTGCACATATGTCAGTGAAAATACTGTATGTATGAAAATGAATATATGTTTGGATTTGTCTTGGCCTGGGAGATGAATAAAATCCTAGTTGAAAATGTAGTTGAGTCTGTCCATTTGTTGTGAGCAGAGGTGGGTTTCAGCAGGTTCTGACCAGTTCTGAAGAACCGGTAGCGGAAATCTTGAGTACTTCGGAGAACCGGTAAATACCACCTCTGACTGGCCCCGCCCCCATCTATTCTCTGCCTCCCAAGTCCCAGCTGATTGGGAGGAAATGGGGATTTTGCAGTATCCTTCCCCTGCCACGCCCACCAAGCCACGCCCACAGAACCGGCAGTAAAAAAAATTGAATCCCACCCCTGGTTGTGAGGCTAGTTGTCCTGTCTTCTAACAGGTAGTTTCTGTCTGTGGATGTGGTCTGCTAGTCTTTTGCCTGTCTGCCCTATATTGCATCTGCTACAGTCCTTGCATTGTATTTTGTAGATGACTCCTGTTTTTTGGACTACTGGAACTACTGGGTCTTTTGGTTTACTTAAAATGTTTTCAAGGGCTTTAGTTGGCTTGTGTGCTATGGAGATGCCATGTGGTTGGAAGAAACAGATAATGTGGACCCATTTCAATCAGGTTTTAGGACAGAATGCAGTATGGAGATAACGTTGACTTTTTGCAGTGTTGGGACAGGGGTGATGCACCCATACTTGTGTTCTTTGATCTTTCAGAGGCTTTGAGTACTAACAATCATTGTCTGACTGCAGGGATTGGGAGTGGAATGTGAGTCCACATATTTATAAAAACACATATTCATACACCCGTGGGGATAAATAAATCATGAATTAATCATTGCAGTAGTGGATATCCAATTTTCTTTTTCTTGGTTGATGGAAGAGAAGTTGAATCTCTTAGCTAGTCGAAAATTAAGAGAAGTCTGGCCGAACTTTGGGACTTTCCTCTCCAAAAGCTACAGCTGGTTTACACTGCAGTGTCTCAAGTTGTAATGGTTACTTCTCATAATGCCTACCTATTATCGTTGCTATGTTGCTATGCTGACTCTGTGAACCACTTAGAGAGGGCTGTAAAGCACTGTAAAGCGGTATATAAGTCTAAGTGCTATTGCTATTGCTATTGCTATGTGAACTGCATTGATTGTCAATTGACTTCTTTGTGCAGTTCAAGGTGCTCCTGGTAACATATAGGTTTCACACCATCAAACAACATTTACCCCTCCCAGGTCCTTGGGAAGGGGGATAAATAGGTGGATAAAAATGCCATGTCCAGTCTAAACATCTGTCTGTGTGACCAACTAGAATAATAAAAATAAACCAGCAGTGGTGATTCAGTAGCTATTGGCACCCTGTGCTATACCAAAAAACCTTGGATGCCACTTAGAAAATCTGTGCATTAACAGGACTTCCATTTGTCAGTTACAAAAGGCCACACTACATATACCACGTCAATGCATTACGACCTTCTAATTCTTGAGAAGAATGCAGCCAAAGAACTTGGCACTGTAATGTCACATTATTGTATATGCAATAATTCACTTAGTGAAGACCTTTGAGACTGTGGTTGAGGCATAGGGTTATTTAGCTTAGCTGACATAGGGTTATTTAGCTTAGCTGACAGTTTCCTTGGCCACCTTGGTAAGCTGTTAAACATCTGCATAGCATTTTGGACTGAACAATCTTCATGCTTCTATTCCTGCATGCTAACAGCCATTAGCAAAGATGTTGGCTCTGTAATGCAGATGCATTTGACAGCATTGTTGTTACTAGCCTAATCTTGAGAGCTCAAATTAGCACAGTAGTGAAACTGCAAAATAGTGCAGTGTAACACAGAAGCAGGAAACCTGATGCTAAATTTCTACATGAGATACATTTGGCCTCTCAGAGGCTTAAGTGCTCCCTCTAATGTTAGCATTAAAGCCCTCAGATGCTAGTGCTTCTCCTTTGTTTGTAACCACTGGCAATTGCCTTAGCCACTTAGGAAAGTGAATGAATCCTTTTCTCAAGGTGTTGTAGTAGACAAAGGGGATGAATCATCTTCTTAAATGTATAGGTTATCTTTCTTGGAATGTGCGTCATGTCAGAAGGTTTATTACACTGAATGAGACTCATCTCCTTGGGGAATTCCAACAGAATGAATGAGCGTGTTCTTACAGAAGCAAGAAGGACGGTTTTCTTATAAACTAAAAGAACATTGATTCTTTGGTCAGTTTCCTCTTCTATCTTGGAACAAGAATAATATGTTAAAATTCGTGAAGATATACTGTTAAAAGTCTCATATTTTTCATTAGGTTCCAACAAGCAAATACTATGTAGCATAGCTTGTAGCATAGTGTGATAAAGGTAAAGATTCCCTTAAGTCAAGTTTGATACCTGTGTGATGCAACCAAGCATTTTCTTGGCAACAGTACAGAAGTGGTTTCCAATGCCTTCTTCGAGCATGTTTTCAACTTCCCTATCTAGCCTATAGCCCTGGGATTCCTATGTATGATCTAATCAAGACCTAATCTGCTTAGTTTATGAGTCCAAAGAAAACTGATCAAGTACAGACAAGTCATATATTACTCTACATACAGTAAACTGTGCTACAGTCTTCCATCCTATCCCCCACCACCCATTCCCTGGTTTCCCCAAACTCCAGAGATGTGTGCTGCCCCAGCGACGAGCCACCAATAATACGCACACACAAACTGCAAAACACTGTTCTTTTACTAATAAATGTCTCCTAATAACTTCTTAGGAGCAACATATTTGGAAAACAAAATAAAGGCAGAATAGGCTTTTTCAAACCTCTGTTGGTAAATGTCTAATCTTAACAGCTGGCCAGAGTCCAAGAGATACTATGAGCAGGTCTGACTGTATTTGGCAATACTCCCAGAGCTAGGAATGCAGGAAATAAGACCCGTACTGGAACAAGTACACGAGCAGACTGGAGTCACAAGCGTGGTCAGGGCTTAAATAGTCTAAGGGTGTGGCCACTTAGCCTGCAGCTCTACTCTCGAGGAGACCTCCTCCTGAGTAGCCACTCTTGTCTTCTAGCAGCCCTGCGTGCCCGAGCATTGAGAAGAAGAGGCGCCTCCTCTTCTTCTTCGGCCCTGATGGGCTCCTCAGGAGGTACAGAAGGCTCTGCTTCACTCTCAGCCTCCTCGCTCTCTGACTCAGGTGCCAGGTGCACGGGCCGATGGTACCTCGCCACAACCGCCTCATCGTCCTCGGGATCCATGTTCACCTGCACGGGGCGCTGGCGGTCCACAACACTATCCCTCACCGTAGGGCCCTTCCCCCGGGTCTGTCGGTCTGGATGCGGTCGGGACAGGAACTGTTCGTGAAAGGCATGAACCAGAGCTGGAGCATGGACAGAGGTCACATCCTCCCAGGTGAAGTCTTCTGGCCCATACCCCTTCCACTCGATGAGGTACTGGAACCGGCCCTTCAGCCATCGGGCGTCTCGGATGCTGGCGACCTCGTACTCGGGTGGTTCATCACCATCACGGGGCACCGGCTGGGGATGGTCAAGAGGATGGAGTGGACAGGTGGGCTGTTCGGGAACAAGGAGGGACCGATGGAACACAGGATGGACCCTTAACGACCGAGGCAAGGTCAGACGGTAGGCCACTGGATTAATGACTGCCTCCACAGGAAAAGGACCAATGTACTGATGGTCCAGTTTTCGGACCGGCCGGTCGGAGGGGAAATGCTTGGTCGACAACCACACTCGATCCCCCACAGCCAACGGTGGTGTTGCCCGCCGAGAGCAGTCCGCGACCTTTTATAATCCTCCTTGGCCTTGTTCAAATAATGTTTCACCACCTGGTGAACGGCCTGCAGCTCTGATACGAACTCATCCGCTGCTGGAACTGGAGAGTCAAGAGGCGTGAGCGGGAAGAACCGGGGGTGATAGCCCAAGTTGGCTAGGAATGGGGTGGTCTGGATGGAGGTGTGTTGTGAATTATTGAAGGCGAATTCTGCCACTGCTAGGTACTCCGCTCAATTGTCCTGCTGCTGATTCACAAAGCAGCACAGATACTGCTCAAGAATGCCGATGACTTTCTCAGTGCCTCCGTCGGTTTCGGGGTGATAAGCTGACGACAGGCAAACCTGGACGTCCAAGGCCGTCATCAGCACCATCCAGAATTGGGCGGTGAATTGGGCCCCTCGGTCCGACAAGACCCTATCCGGGAGACCGTGTAGCCAGAAGACGTGCTGGATGAACATGCGGGCGGTGGTGTGAGCTGTCGGCAATCCTTGACAGGGGATGAAATGCGCCATCTTCATCAGCATGTCCACCACCACAAACATGGTCGTGAATCCAGCAGATGGGGGCAAGTCCACGAGGAAGTCCATTGAGACGGCACCCCAGGGTCTCTCGGGTGTCGGCAAGGGCTGAAACAGTCCAGGGGGAGCTCCCGTAGCTGACTTGGCCTGTCGGCAGCAGACACAGGAGGTGACATATGACTGCATGTCATGGCGGAGACGAGGCCACCAGAAAGTCCGCGACACCAGATTGAGGGTCTTAAAAAGGCCGAAATGTCCCGCCGCAGGGTTGTCGTGGCACTGGTTCAAGATGAGACCATGGAGCGGCCCCGCTGGGATGTATAGTTTCTCCCGGTATCTTAAGAGATCATCAGAGAACATCCATGGAGACTCGGGTCCTATCTCGTTTTTCCTGAGGTCGACGTATGCGTCCTGCCGCTGTGCCTCTCGGATCTTTGCCCATGGGCTCGTGGATGGCCGCGAACGACTCGATGGGCAGAATAGTCCAAGACAGAAGTGGGTCCTCAACATGGGCATACTCGGGCTTTCGGGAGAGCGCATCCATTCGTTGGTTGTGCCCACTCGGGACGTACGTGACCCTGAAATATAAGCGGGCAAAGAAAAAGGACCAACGAATCTGTCTTTGGTTAAGTTTCTGCGCGGTCTGCAGAACCTCCAAATTCTTGTGGTCCGTCCGCACTTCTACTTGATGCCGGGCCCCCTTGAGGTGATGGCTCCAGGTCTCGAACACAGTCTTAATGGCCAGGAGCTCTTTTTCCCAGATAGTATAGTTGCGCTCGGAAGGATTCAACTGCCGGGAATAATAAGCGCACGGGAAAAGAGGACCGCCATCCGCATGAGCCTGGAGTAGCACGGCTCCGACGGCAATGTCCGACGCGTCCGCTTCCACCACAAACGGACGGTGAGGGTCTGGGTGCTTGAGAATCGGCTCCTTCATGAAGGCCTCCTTTAAGGCCAGGAACACCTGCTGCTTGGGGACTCCCCACTGGAATGGGACCTTCTTTTGCAGCAGTTGAGTGAGGGGCGCGGTCAGAGTGGCGAAACCCAGGATGAACATCCGGTAATAATTGGCGAACCCCAGGAGTCGCTTGACGTCTTTCACCTGACAAGGAGGTTGCCAAGTTTTCAAGGCCTCGACCTTGCCCCAATCCATCGCTATTCCCTCTGGAGGAATGCGATGGCCCAAGAAATCAATGGTGGACTGATAAAACTGGCATTTCTCCAGCTTGGCATAGAGGTGGTACTCTCGAAGACACTGCAAGACCTGACGGAGATGTTGGAGATTACTTTTCCGGGATGTCGAATAGATCAAAATATCATCAAGATAGACCACGACAAACTGGTCCAACAGATCCCGGAAAATGTCATTCATGAAGTGTTGGAAGACCGCAGGAGCATTGGTTAGTCCGAACGGCATGACTGTGTACTCAAAATGGCCATACCAAGTCCCGAACGCGGTCTTCCACTCATTTCCTTCGTGGACCCACACCAGGTTGTAAGCGCCGCGCAGGTCCAACTTCGTGAAAATGGTAACCGACCGGAGTCTTTCCATGAGTTCAGGGATCAAGGGCAAAGGATACCGGTTGTGCACTGTAATGGCATTCAGTTTCCTATAGTCACAGCACAGGCGCAAGTCCCCAGTTTTCTTTTTTACAAATAGGACAGGAGAAGACAGGGGCGACGACGAGGGCCGGATAAGACCCCGGGCCAGGTTTTTGTCCACAAAGTCCCATAACGCGGCCAGTTCAGGGTCCAACATTGAATAGAGCCGTCCGACAGGAAGCGGCACATTCGGGAGCAGGTCAATGGGACAATCATACGGCCGGTGCGGGGGCAATTGATCCACCTCTTTCTCACTGAAGACATCAGCAAAGTCCGAGAGGTTGGCCGGCAACGAGATGTCAGGGGGTCCCTGCACCTGGCCTGTGCAGACTTGGCACATATGATCCACGCACTGCAGGCTCTGGAAGGATATATAACTCTGGGACCACAGGATGTGAGGATCGTGAGTCCGCAGCCACGCCAGTCCCAAAACCAAGGGGAAATGGAGTCCGGCCGTCACATAAAATTGTATGGCCTCCTCATGCCGTCCGATGGTCAAGCGCACAGGTTGCGTGATGGCCTTAATCGGCCCGGACAGAAGCACCCGACCATCGATAGTCTCGACCAGCATAGGAGGATCCACCGGACACAAGGGGACAGCACAATGAAGAGCGAACGCCTCGTCCATGAAGCTCATGGTCGCTCCAGAGTCCACCAAGGCATGAGCTGGAATCCCGCGGGCGTGATTGGCCACAAACACCTGGGTGTCCAATATCACATGACGCGGAGATCCGGGATCCACTTCCGCAGGGCGTGAGTCTGTTTTAGTTCATGCCTGACCCAGCTTCTCCACTAAATCAGGCTCTGGCCATTTCCTGACAGGGTAGGCTAGGACTGTGCAGCAGGGCTGAGAACAGATGCCCCTCGTCCCTTCTTGGGGCAAGAGATGGCAAAATGGCTGGGCTCCCCGCAATACAAACACAACCCCTCTGCCCGTCTGTCCTTTTCAGCACTGGACAAGCGGGGTCTGGCTGCACCAAGGTCCATGGGCTCCTCTCGTGGAGCCTGGGTCTCACGGACAACTGTAGGTACACGAGGTGTCGGGGCAGCACGACGAGAGCTCCTTCTCTGCAACCTCGCATCAATACGAAGGCAGAGATGCACCAACTCATTAAGCGTGGAAGGAATGTCCACTCTGGCCAATTCGTATAATAAATCGTCCGATAAGCCATCCTGGAATGCATCCAGGAGTGCTGCCTCATTCCAGGCTGAGTCCTGGCTTAACAACCGGAACTCGCTGATGTAATCACAGAGTGGTTTCCGGCCTTGCTTTAACACTTTCAAGCATCGAGTTGAGGTTTGGGCTTTTATCGGGTCTGGATACATTCTCCATAGTGGGTGGAGCTAACCTCCAAGAATGGGAAGACACCGTCCGTTCAGCCAATGAGGACTGAGTCTGTCAAATTGATATCTTCCTCCTCCTGCCTTCATTCCCCCTCTTTGACTCAGTCCTTGGCCAGAACTGGACGCGTGTTTCATCTGCTCCCATTCTGTGAGGTCTCAACTGTCATCGAGTGCCTGTGAGTCTCCCCAGTCGGCTGTCTACCGGTCGCTGGGTCGAGGATCGCGCTGGGCACGGCTTCGGCCGTTTGCCCTGCTTCGAGCCGAGGGCCTTCTCCAAAGGGGGGTTCCACTCCCTCCGTCCTTAGTGGCCTTGAGTACCCTGGATCCACCTAGTACCGGCTCTCTATTCCGCCTCCCTTTTGCCTGTGTGCTGCCGCGGGAGCGATCGTGCTCAAGCGGCTTCGGCCAGCGGAGCTTCGCGCTCTCCGCGTGGAGGAGGGCTGCCCCGTCATTGCCACCCAGCCCCTTCGGCGTCGGGGTTCCTGCCCCTTAAGTCGCCCTCGCCGCCGGCCTTGACATCGGGGTTCTTACCCCTCCGACCGGTTCTGCCGCCTGCCCCAGCATTGAGCGTGCCTCAGGAGATTTGCCTCAGCAGCCGTTTGGCCGTCAGCGCTCCCGGCTTCGTGCTTGGGATTCCAGCCCTGCCCCAGTGCTCTTCGCACGAAGCAGGCTGTGCCTAGCGGGTGGCTGGGCCCCGAGGCGGCGTCTGAGCCGCGGGCCTACACGACTCCGGTCTTCGGTTTCCTTGGGGAAGAGCGGCTGCTCTGAACGTTCCGCGTCGTGCGGCGGCCATTTTGGGAAAGCCTTTTTTGGCGGCGGTCATTTTGAGCTCCTGTTTGCCTGCGGCGGCCATTTTGGACAGGGATCTGGTGGCGGCGGCCATTTTGGACTCATTATTTGCCTTACCGTGGCCTGTTGGAGTGGGCTCGACTTCCGGCTTCTGACAGGCAGCCTATTACGCCGCTAGTGGGGCTTCTCAGCCTCCTGGGCTACAATTCACAAGTCTCGGCCTCCTCGCTTCGTCACATAGAGGTTCCGATGGCTGACGGAGACAGGGCGCACAAGAAGGCGCGGGCCAAGACCCATCACTTGGACCCCCCAGCTGCTCCATCCTCATCGGTGTCTGCTGGCAATTCTGCCTCCCAGGAAGGGAGACCACCTCCTGCCCGCCAGTCAAAGGCGGCTCAAAGGGATGAGACCCGACGGGCCAACAGGCTAGATAAGTTGTGTGCCCGTTCTAGTCGTGACAGACATCCCTCAATGGAGGCAGGGGGCGCCCATCCCGTTGTTCAGTCGGCGGGGCTCTCTCCTTCCCGGGCCGAGTTGCTGTCCTTGGACAACCCTAAC
The DNA here is from genome assembly GCA_003457575.1 of Thermophis baileyi. NCBI lineage: Eukaryota > Metazoa > Chordata > Lepidosauria > Squamata > Dipsadidae > Thermophis > Thermophis baileyi. Next base: position 8,681,937 of record QLTV01004086.1, on the reverse strand, counting down.
CTGTCGATCGTTGACCAAGACGTTTGGGAGGCGCCCCGGGTCACGACCCAAGGGTCCTCGACTCAGATGGTCCCAGCCTTGACCCCCGCTTCTGGGGCGCCGGGGCCTCAACCTGCCATAACAGTGCTTGATCCCCAAGTGCAGGCATTAATAGCATCTGCGATCAGGCAAGGCATTGAGGCAGGCCTTCAGCAGAGAGACAAATTGCCGGTCATCTCGCAAGGTGCCGCCCCCTCTACCTCTTTTCAGGGGTATGCTGACCTTGGGGGCCAGTCGCCTGACCGATATTCCCGGGACCCATCTCCAAGTTCCCGTTCGGATCGGGAGGAGGGGGAGCTTGACTTGGATCTCTCGGATGATGAGGGTCTTGCCCCTGATCCTCCAACTTCGTCCGGGCTTTTCCACCCGGCCCTATTTAAGTCCCTATTGTTCAAGGCCCGCAATGCGGCAAATTTGGGGTCTACTGCATCGGGTCTCTCTGATTCATCTTCTGTAAGAGACCCTTTGTTTGAGGAGGCCACCTCGCAGGCTGAGGTTGTTCCGGCTCCTCCTCTCTTTGTCGATGCCGTGCTTCGCCAGTGGGAGGCTCCTGCTTCCGGCCCCTTGCCGTCTCAAACGGACAAGCGGTACTTTAACGTGGCTCCTGAGCTGGCTTCACATCTCCACCTGCCTCCTGTCGATGCTCCTGTATTGGCATTGTACTCATCCAGCCACTTACCGGGCGCATCCGACGAACTCTTAAAACCTGAGGATCGCAAGACTGATCTGGCGCTTCAACGAGCTCACCAGGCAGCGGCCTGGGCTGTCCGCGCGGCTGCTACGGCATCTTTCATTTCTCGCTCCTCTCTACGCTGGCTCCGCCAACTGCAGGAGCACCTCCCAGTCTCTGACCTCCGGGCTTGCCAAGACTTGAACAAGTTGCTGGCTGCTACACAGTTTACGTCCGACGCCACACTCCAGTCGGCGCGTTTTGCGGCCAGGGCGATGGGGGCCTCAACGGTGGCTAGGCGGATGCACTGGTTGCGCAGTTGGCCCGTGGACGCTCGCCATAAATGGCGCCTGGCTTCCGCACCCCTCAAAGGGCAGCATCTTTTTGGGGACTGCCTGGAACCCATTGTGGTTGAATCACGGGACAAGCGGAAGGTTCTCACTTCTGTTCCCCGTAAGGG
>QLTV01004086.1:8631464-8666013 GCA_003457575.1 Thermophis baileyi | reverse complement strand
AAGAAGAAGAAGAAGAAGAAGAAGAAGAAGAAGAAGAAGAAGAAGAAGAAGAAGAAGAAGAAGAAGAAGAAGAAGAAGAAGAAGAAGAAGAAGAAGAAGAAGAAGAAGAAGAAGAAGAAGAAGAAGAAGAAGAAGAAGAAGAAGAAGAAGAAGAAGCACCTACCAAGTCTATCAGGGAACAAAAAGCTTTTCTTCAGTATTAGGTAAACCATTAAATAAGGTTGATCTATCTTGAAAACTTCCTATAACCTCTCCATAACAGTCCATCATACTGATACTATCTATCATAGTTAACATAGTCAGTAACAAAATGAACTGGGAAAGCTACTGCTCAATTATTCTGCAAGATGGTTCCATTGTTCTACAGCAAAAAAATAAAAATTCACAGAAACCCACTTAGAAGTGTAAAAGATCCCTTCATTCTTACGTTACACCATTTTTAGTGAGATTCTACCGAGATGACATACATGAATAAAAGCACTGTATGGAGAGCTACAATTTAAGAGAAAAATGCAGGAACTAAGGAACGTGTTCACAAATTGCCATTGTGAAAAGACCAGTGGCTGCCTTTCTCAGACAATGTCTTTTGTTCTGGGCCACAGGAATGTAATATCATATTCCCCCACCCAGTCTATTTAAATATTCATTTTTAATAACCATCTAACCTTGGATAGCCTTCCAGTGCTATTTGTTAGCTTAAAGAAATTACAAAGACCATTGATTTTCCCCCCCTGTCAAAATTGTTCTTGCTGAACTTGAATTTAATCTCTGCATTAGCAGATGAAATTGGCAAAAGGACATTTTGGAAGTATCTGGAATCTGTTAGAAGGATTATCTGAGGTGACATTGATATGCAATAGCCTCTAAGAACCATCTGTTCCTGTCTAAACTCTCCTCTAAGAGGAAAAGATATTAACTAAGTTTTCTTTTCCTTTTCTTTTTTTAAAAAAAAATCAAACTCAATACTTTGTTGCTTGTCAAACAGCAGTTAGACATCATGGGCTCATTGTAGAATTGTTGGAACCTTGGGCCAAATACTTTTCTTTATTAGCTATAAACTATTCTAGACTATTCTAAACTAGACTAGTCAGAAGGACTGAAACTGAAGGCATAATATGTATGGTTTTAATCATTCATTTTTAGCACCGAAGATATACAATATTTCTGTCCTCTCTATTTGCCCAATTTTAAATGCAGAAATTAACTCTACCACCTTCCCTTCCTAGATTTCCAGCACTCATTTGAAAATCTAACACTAATCTTAACACTAATCTCTTGAACTTTGAAGTTCAAGTTGAAATTCAAATATAAGAAATGGCTTTAAAAAAAAACCAAGTTTGACTTTATTTGGATAACTCTTTATTTATAGAAAATAGTTAACCTGTAACTCTAACACCAAACTAAATTCCTCCTCAAGTTTGCTCTGATCAGGATTGTCTTCTCAACCTTCAAAATTCCTTTTTATGTCCCAAAACAAAAAAAAAAACATTCCTAAACAAAAGAGAAGGCAACGTAACACAACATAAGGCATCCAGGAGAAAGTGTATTTTTGACTTTTCTTTGCCTATTGCAGAGATGTTCCTTTTCAGAAAAGGAATGACAAGATATTTTATCATGCTATTGTCTTTCATTCATAAAATGAAAATGCTCTGCTGGTCACTTATTGTCCTCATGCTGTTGCTCTTATGCCATGCTTTATCTGAAGCAACTTAAAATTTATTTCATTATTCTGGTTTTATATAAGGTTTCTTTTCAACATGGACTTAGTACATTTTAGAAAGAATGGGTCTAGCGCCGTGGTGGTGCAGTGGTTAGAATGCAGTATTGCAGGCTAACTCTGCCCACTGGCAGTTCGATCCTGTCTGTCTCAAGGTTGACTCAGCCTTCCATCCTTCTGAGGTTGATAAAATGAGGACCCAGATTGTTGGGGGCAATATGCTGACTCTGTAAGCTGGTCAGAGAGTGCTGTAAAGCACTATGGAGAGGTCTATAAGTCTAAGTCTAGGAGGGAATAGTGTTTTGATGCTGTTCGCATTTGCTATCTTTCAGCTGGATTATTTCTAAATAAATGTCCAGAACTTTTCTGAAAGAGCTCTAAATCCATGTTCAAAGATAGCCAACAGGTTGCAGGTGTAGAAGACAGGTGTATGCAGGTGTATGCAGGTGTAGAAGACAGGTGTATGATGCTACTTCTCCATGCACTCCCCTCCTCTGTGTCTGTGACCTCACATGTTTGGTTTTCTTTCAAAGCAGCACTTTCACCCATATTCAGAAATGTCTTGGTTGACCACCCAGAAATCAGCAACTTGACAGGCAGCTAACTTGCCATTTTAAGTACATTCCTACATAGTACTTGTCTCACATTAGGGAGAGTGATTGGTGATAATTTTCCTGCTGGCAAGCAATAATTTTGGAAAGAAAACCCGTATGACTCTAATAACTAGATGCTTTTATTCACTGCCTCCCCATTGCCCAATCTGTTCTTTGCAGTTGGCCTCTATATCCCCTCACTGGTTTGGACCTGGATATTTGGGATGTTAGATTTCTCTTCTAACCTATTATTTATAAATTAGCTTTGTGGGTAGTGCCAGAACCAAAGTAAAGGAAAAGAGCTCTCTTTCCTCCCCTTGCTACCATTCTGTAGGAGAAGAAAAAGAAGAAGGCAGAATCAAGAGAGGAATCAGCCTGGAGTCATTATAGCAATAGCATTTAGACTTATATACCGTTTCACAGTGCTTTACAGCCCTCTCTAAGCGGTTTACAGAGTCAGCATATTGCCCCCAACAATCTGGGTCCTCATTTTACCCACCTCGGAAGGATGGAAGGCTGAGTCAACCTTGAGCCGGTGAGATTTGAACCGCTGAACTGCAGCTAGCAGTCAGCTGAAGTAGCCTGCAGTGCTGCACTCTAACCACTGCGCCACAAATGATCCAAGTCCAGACCCCTTGAATTCTGTTAACTCTTATCTAGCACCAATTTAGTGCTGGCCACTAGTTTACTATATTCTTATAGGCATGAGCAATACAGCAGTTTAACATGTGGTCCTGATTCTTCATGCCTGACACATTCTTTATCAAAACTAGGTATCCTGATGGCTCTAGCTGGGTGGATGACTGGGCTGGTTGTGTGACCGCTACAACTTCTGCACAACTGATTTCTTCTTGCTTGGAATTTACTGCTGTGACATGGCAACTTGGTATCTACCCTTTCCACTTGACACAGATGTTCTATTATCAGGTATATCATAGTTAAGGGAGCTGCTGATATTTTTGCACTGGCTTCTCTAACTATTGGTGATAATAAGCAAACACCTTCAACATCTTCTCCACCTGTCATTGACTTTTCCCTCTCTGGTACAGCTGCTGTCTATATGCTTAGCTACAGTTTATTTCTCTGGAGCCTTCAGTTACTTCTTGCCTTTTCCTCCCCCAATGTCCCCACAAAACAGGAACTTACAAGTCATGCTTCCCTTGAGTGTTCAGCTTTTCTGCAATTATTTTTGAGAAAAACTTTAATAGTCCAGTAAGCTACAAAGATGCCCTCTCACTCATGGATGAGGGTGTATGGAACAAGAGGACTCTAGTGGGTAGATATTATTGATGATTGGCTCATTTATTCTTAGTTTACTGTATTTGGCATCAGCTAATACAATTGTAGGTTGGTTCACATCTCTGTTGACAATTTGGGAATTGGAATTAAGAAACCTGCAAGTACTCTTTGATTAAGCCTTCTCAAATGACTACACAAACATAATTTTTGCACTTGGATTCTTTTTTTTTTACTTTTTATGATTATGGTGTAAAAATGTGAAAATTTCAATTAAGATGGTAGGGGTTTTTTTTAGTGGTTATTATTTATTGAGTTCATAAGATCATTTTGAATTCTAAGTGACTATGAATATGCAAGTAAATGTGCTTTGCTGAAAGATTACCAGAGGAAGAACTTGCATGTACAAAATGTACTCCCATTTTTAATCATCATTAAACTATTTTGCTGGCTGACAACACAATTTTGATGTGAACTGGACACTAAGGAACATAGAGAACACCATTGTTTGTTCAAGGTATATGTAAATATTAGGAGAAAAACTGTGTGGTTCAAAGCAGCGGCATCTATAGCCAATCACAATGATGCTGACATCAAGTGTGTGGGATGACTTGATCGGACGAAATGCTATAATTTATATTCTTATGTGGGGCATTGTGATGAAAGTACATAAGAAATATTGTCTTTACCATATGTTTTGTCATTTTCCCAGCCCCTTGAAAGACCGGTTCATATTGTTACAAGATCTGGGTATGTTTAGTTTACAAAAGAAACAAGTGGAGGGACAACTATGCTTTCAGATATGTTACAGCAGCTGTCCCCAAACTTTCTGGCACCGGGGACAGGTTTTGTGGAAGACAATTTTTCCATGGACCTGGAGAGGGATGGTTTTGTGTGCAACTAGATCCAGCGCATGTGCAGATGAAGCTTCACTCATTCACTCCCTGCTTGTGCAGCCTGCTTCCTAATAGGCCACAGACCAGTACTGATCTGTGGCCTTGGGTTTGGGGACCTCTGTGTTACAGACTGTCACACAAAAGAAGGAGTGAACGTATTCTCCATGAAACTTGAATTGTGTGAGACTGATGCTGTTAACACATCTTAGAGGTTAACATAAATAAATGAGCAATAAGGAATAGTGGAGACTGTGTTGAAACTCAGCTCTCCAGCCCATTTTCTGACAATTAAACCTCTAATTTGCAGGGTCAGCAACAGAAGAATGGAATTAGAAAGGTGTGTTTGGACAGCAATTTGGTGAAAGCTCCACCGTGTCTTCCTGCCCCCATAAGTAAACCCAGCTCAGAAGCAGATTTTTGTTTGTTTGTTTTAAATGATTATGTCATCCCCAAATGGCTTTTGAGTGTGCCTCATTAGTGCTGGTGTAATTTGTAGTAGGTATGTTAGGAATAGGTAGGCAGGTTTGTTGAAGGAGATGTTGTTTGATTCTATATATCACCCCATTTTCCTCATAGTAGCTTTAAAGGTGTGTTCCAAGCATTATGTGAAGCTGGACACAACAGCAATGGAGAGAAATAATCATAGAATTTATACTATTTTTCTATAATTATTCGTTTCCTAGCAGCGAATGTACTGAAAATTGAGACCTATTACTTTGTACTATAAAGCTGCTGAAAAACTACTGAAAGGTTTGAAATAGCTCTATTTTCTTTCTCTTTTTTCACATGTTAATCCCATTTCTCCCAAGTAATGGATTTGTTTCATTGTCTCTCTCCTTAATAGACTTTGATCTCAGGTTTTATATCGAAACTCTCTGTTCCCTGAAAGATCGAAATGTGAAATGGATGTGTTCAATTGATTTCAACACCAAAATCTTTAGATATCTGTGCCCAATTGTGCCTATATACAAATGCATTACAGTACTGGTAAAATGGATCCTTATTTTTCATACAGAAACTTATCAATGCTCACATCTGCTCCAGAGGATATTATGGACCAAATTTTGAGACATGAAGGTGTCCAAGAGAAAAAAAAGAAAAGAAAGAGGAAATCCTGCTGCATTGGCAGAAATACGTTTCAGGATTTTCAGCTTTCACTTGAGACTTTCAAGAAGAGACTGGACTGCCATTTGTCAGAAATGGTGTAGGGTCTCCTGCTTGGACTAGATGACCTACAAGGTCCCTTCCAACTCTGTTAATCTGTATCTGTATGTTTCAGAATGCATGGAAAACACCTCTTTTTGAATTGTTATAGCAGCCAGATGTTTTCCCAAGGACTCATGACTTCTTTAGAATCAGCTCCTGTTTGTCTTTGTACCTTATTACAGTATATGTATGCATAGCTACCTTGCTTCAACAGAAGGGGAGAAACCCCCCCCCTGCAAAACAGCTGGCAGCAGCTTCCAAGGCAGCTGTGCAAAATGATAAAAGACACAACTATTTTAACATTGTGAAACCCTGACAGATTTGCACAATGTTGGATGCAGTCCTTTGTCTCTTTATGATCTAGGAAAGAACAGAAATGCATTTAAAAGATGTATAGAGTATATATTTGATATAATGAACATGCTTGGAAACATTCTATAATTAGGCTTTATGTCAGAGTGCAGGAAACATCTACGCTTCTGTGCCTTGCTCTGGTAAAAAACTCATATGCACTGCAATGGATAAGTTTCAAATTGTATCTTTTTCCAAATAGTCATAGTAGATATTTGGGGATATAGGTCTTAAGGAGAAAAAGCAGTGACTCATAGAAAATAATGAGGAAGGGTGGGTAAATTTGAACTTCTGAGCACACTCAGCATGGGTGTAATAAGAAATATCTACCATGGGATTCAGTAGGACTTATTTCTGAGAAAATATCTTTTTTTACTTCTGCAAAATCTTTCTCCCTTTAAATGAGAAATAATATATTCTGTGAAAAGCCTTGCCAACTTACTGAAAAATCATACATACATATCATTTTTAGATCTAGCATTACCCTTTTTGACTTGAGCTACTGGCATTAAAATAAAATCACCCATAAATAATAGAATTCAGTGAGAAAGTGTCAAGAAGCCACAGCAAAGAACATCATGATGACGGAATCACTATTATTGAATCTGACATTATAGCTAATTGACTATAATCAAATGTAGAATAATACTGGGTGAAGACCCAGCCAAGACAGGTTAAGCTAACCTTCCAATGTAGTCATCCTCCTGTTGTTTTGACAGGTTAGACACACTGGAAAAGTCAGTGAATGTAACAGTCTCCCCTCCCGTCTGACTGTTTTTGGCCACTCCATCTACTCGTAAGCTTTTATGTCCATAAGTCATAGTGATTTACAAACTTTAAGCCCCACCCCCAGTTTAACAGCTGACACCTACTGGTAAATTAGCAATTGATTCTGTAACCATTCAAATGATAGTGTCTTGTTCACCTTTCACCCCTTGCCTGCAAATCAGCTAATAGTTGTCATCACTCTCTGCATTACATAACACTGCACAGGGTGCCAATAAAGGAGAATATTTGTAGCTCAGGATTGAAATGAGGGGTCCTTGGTGCTCTCTGAGCTTGGTTGTTTTCTTGCAGATGTTTCATAAACCAAACTAGGTAACATCATCAGTGCCAGATACTAGATACTAGAGAGTACTAAGGACTGCTCACTGCACAGAGCCCCTCCAAAGCCTCAGGTTAATTGCACTCCTGGCTTTCAAAAATAAATAAACAAGTAAACATTGTACCTTGCAGCTATAATACCTACAGTATGCAAGGTACTATTTAACACAAACTTGCTATTTTGTTGTCCCATTGTCAACTCTGAAGCGAACCTAGCTGAGGCCATTTTGGAGGCTTCAGGGTTGCCACCCATATTTAATTTCCAAAACAAAATGGTCCTCCCTCTAACAGTCCTGTCAGAATTATATGTATGCAGTACAAATTGTCACATTACCAGAGAGGCTGTTTTCATCTGCCTTCTATAATACATACAGTAAGCAGAATATTATCTGTCATCAGCTGAGTACTCAATTATGTCACATGCAGTTTTAGATAATCAGTGTGACAACTGATATTGAACAAGAATGGGCGTAGGGGTCATTTCAGGTTTGAGTTTTGTTTTGTTTCCTTTCTTTAATCTCCCTAAGAATCTTGATATACTTATAAAGTTGTTCAAACAACCTCCATAGGTTGCTTCAAATGCATAGAGTGATAAGGAAATCCACAATTTTTCTGGGTTAAGGGTAATGTTTGTTGGTTACTAAATATTGTTATTTGAATGTTTGCAATGTTATAGTTGGGCTGCGCAAATGCTTTGAAAGAAGTGCTTACAGAGTGCAAAACAAAATAGCAATAGCAATAGCACTTAGACTTATATACCGCTTTACAGTGCTTTACAGCCCTCTCTAAGCGGTTCACAGAGTCAGCATATTGCCCCCAACAATCTGGGTCCTCATTTTACCCACCTCGGAAGGATGGAAGGCTGAGTCAACCTTGAGCCGGTGAGATTTGAACCGCCGAACTGCAGCTAGCAGTCAGCTGAAGTAGCCTGCAGTGCTGCACTCTAACCACTGCGCCACCTCGGCTCTATAAAATGCTTACAAAGCACCTGTCTTGGCTCATTAAAGCAACTGCATCTTTCCAGGCTTGAATAGCTGTTCAGTGGCTGCTCTCAACAGTCTCTGTATGGATATGCACGCCCAGCTGTTTCTTCTTGTTTCTTTTCCAAGCAAATTTCCAGATTGTATTTAAGTGATTCAAGATTTGATAACAAAACCACTTCAAGATTCAGTGTAAAAAAAAGGTTTCACCCTAATGAGGGAAGTTCAAAACATTTGAAGATGCTTCTTGTTTTGGCACAACTGGATGCCAAATGTCAGTTGCATACCCTAATGGGGCTCACCACAACACTGTTTTGAAACAGTCCCCACCCTTAAAGGCAACAATAATAGAGATGAGGAAATGATAGTAAAACAAATTTCCACATTGTCTAGCAAAACGCTCATAGAGCAGTTAACTGAATTATTGCAGAAAGTATCCAACTCCAATTTAAAAATACCAATGTTCAAAATTGCATTGGAAATGAGGTCTGTCTTTTCCACTTGTTTTTCTAGGTTGTCATAACCTTGTGCTTTACTACCTGAGTGGGTTTTCTGGGATGAGCTCTTCATTATTGGTTTCAGGGGATGTTAGCTGGCATACTCTCAAAGCTCAAACTCTTCTGAGCAAGACATGGAGGCACGATAAAGGATTTGCCTTTCTGGGGTGAAAGAGTTTTCTGCCTCTGCTCAATGGTTGGTTTGGGAGCAAGGAGGATGGGCATAACTGTTTAGTAATTACCACCCCCAGGAAAGGAGCCACTCACCACTAGCTGGAATCTCAGAGTTCAGACTTCTTAGTAGGAAGGAGGTAGGAAGTAGGATAGCGTGATGAGGTATAGTGCCACGTAGATTGGTGAGCCCCAGAGAAAGAGGCCAGCTTAGATGAAGTGACATTTTATCATCTTGTTGTCCCTGTGTTTAGAGCAGTCGAAATATGAGGCAGCTCACTCATGATCAGTTCTGCCTTTCGCCTGAAGGATTTTCAAAAGCAACGACAGCTTTAAGCACCTATTTAGATTGCTAAGAGCTGGGTTGACTTCCTGATTAGATTGGTAGAACCAGCCTGGAAATGGGACATTCCATTCAGAGGTGGGTTCCTCCTGGTTCGGACCGGTTCGCCCGAACCAGTAGCAACCCGCTGGTGATGTCATGGTGATGTCACGGAGCTGGTTCGGTCGGTGCCGGTCCGTGGGCGCCGCCATCTTTTTTTTGGAATTTTTTTTTTGTGTGAAAAAAAAATTTGGGAATTTTTTTAATTTTTTTTTCTTCTGTGCACGCGCAGAAGCCGAGTGTCGCCATCTTGTTTTCAGCTTTTTTTAAAAAAAAAATTTATTTTTCGGCACTGCGCATGTGCGCCCATGAGGCACGCCCACGCGGCGCGGGAGGAAGTGAACCGGCAGCGAGGTAAGTTAGAACCCACCCCTGATTCCATTGCAGGTAGTCCTTGACTTATGACCACAATTGAGTCCAAAATTTCTGTTGCTAAATGAGACAATTTTTAAATGAGTTTTGCCTCATTTTATGACCACACATTTTATGACCTCATTTTCTTGCCACAGTTCTTAAGTGTATCACTGCAATTGTTGAGTTAGTAACAGGATTGTTAAGTGAATCTGGCTTTTCCATTGACTTCGCTTGTCAGAAGATTGTAAAAGGTGATCACATGATCTCGGGACACTGCAACCGTCATAAACATGAGTCAGTTGCCAAGCATCTGAATTTTGATCACATGAGCATGGGGATGATGCAATGGTCATAAGTGTGAAAAATGGTCATGTCACTTTTTCAGTGCTATTGTAACTTTGAATGTTCACTAAACAAACTGTTGTAAGTTGAGGACTACCTGTAGTGCAAGAGAGAGCAGAGTTTATGGTTGACCACATGAAAGGAAATGAGAGCTGAGTGTGACAATACTAATCTTTTTTCCCCTAAAGAGCTATAAATCGCATTGGGTGATTGCTCATGTCTAGTCAGGCTCTTACATACTCTTCCCTCCCTGTTCCCCACATATGGAATAAAAGTTGCCATGAGCTCCAGAGCCACCAGATTTGAATTGCTTCTTTGAAACAGAGGCCTGTTTTGAGTCACAAATGTGCTACAATGGCTGATGTGATCAAAGGGTCCTTTAATGAAATCACCCATTCTAAGTTTCAGTATGGCCCTAATACACACAGCAGGAACATGTGCATAAGCCACTAGATGGGTAACAGTTGCTTAATTATGTTTTTAATGCCTTGAGCACAATGTTTGGTAGAAAATAGTCCCTCACATTATTTTTTTGAAGGATCTATCTAGCTATCTATGAGATATTGCATATATGTGTGCATCAGTAGTGGGTTCTGAAACCCGTTGCTACCGGTTCGCGCGCGACACTTCTGCGCATGCGCAGAAGTGTCCCGGGCGGGTGGGCGGAGTGTCCCGGGCAGGTGGGCGGAGTGTCCCGGGCAGGTGGGCAGAGCATCCTGGGTGGGTGGGCGGAGCCTCCCACCGCTACCGGTTCTAAGAACCGGGCCGAACTGGGAGCAACCCACCGCTGGTGTGCATTACATTGTGATTTGTAAAGATTGTTGGGGGCAATATGCTGACTCTGTAAACCGCTTAGAGAGGGCAGTAAAGCAGTGTGAAGCGGTATATAAGTCTAAGTGCTATTGCTATTCCAGGTAAAATACTACAATAAAATATCCAATAGACCTTGAGAACACAGAGCAAGCAGCAAGACAATTAAAAGAGGAAACAGGACGATTGCAGAAAAGATTCTTGAGTCCCAGGCACAGGAGAAACATGAGAAGAGTTTCAGTAATCCCACCTTAATTACACCACATATAATTGGGGAGAAGAATTGCTTAGGGAGGTATTTAAACTCTTTGGGTCAAGCACATTCATGAACTACTTGGATTTCTAGACTGATCTTTATTGCTAGGAAGATATTATAACAGCTGATGGTGAACAGAGAAGGCCCCTTCCCCTTGGACCTAAAGAAAGATGTCTCCTAAATGCTGGTACTGAGATTGAATGCCTGCTAAAAACAGAACTATTACAGGGCTATTATAAATCACCTCCAGCAATGTCAATGGGGAAAATGACTCAGCTTTCCATATGCAGTATAAACAGTTGCTTTCAACTATTCAACTGCACATAACTGAAATGTTTGGGGGTGGGGGCACTGTCCAGCCTGTATCTTTGATGTTATTCAGAAAGAAGGCATTCCTGGACCTTCCTGGCTGCTGTCCCATCAGACCATCTGTTGTCTCCTCTTGCTTAATCCTATTGACTTCATGTACTGGACCTGGATTTGCCTCTAGAACTCAATGCCACTGGACTACACAATCTTTTGCAAGTGTTCCATCACTAGCTTAGCTATCAGATGAGGGAACACTAAACTGATAGGCACTGGCTTGCATACCTACAATCACATGGATATTCAGAAGCTGTGACTGTCCCAAGATTTTGGAACTGTTGTGAATGTAGTGAGCTTCTTAAAGTTGAAGAATGGTTAAAGTAACTCCTTGGCCACCTTGTAGTTCACCTCCCTGTGGATCTTTTTTCAGAATAAGATGAATGCTAGCCAGACTTTGTTCTAGCCAGGTCTCATCCCACCAGGTCGAAAGCAACGTGCCTGAGAGCAGACTTGTCTGTTGCAATAATACTGCACAAGTGCCAGCACTTTTCAGTCTGAACAAAGAGAAGCTCTAAGTTCATTTTGGCATAAGGGAGGGGGGGGGGAAGAGAGAGAGAGAGATACAGATTTGAACTTTGGGACTGCTTGAATTCCAGAGTCTGCATAAGTTGGTTTCCTTTGACATTAAGTTTTCTTTAATATGTGCAAGTAAAAGTTCTGAATCTTATCAGACCTGTGTCCTTGAATGTTCTTTGGCAAGCTTTTTCGTTCCAACACCAGTCTGGGGAAAGTCTGACACATGGATCAACTTGCAGGGAAACATCCAACTTTGGTCCCTGCTGCATCTGTGAGAAAAGCTTGTTCACTGCTAGAATAAGATATGTCCTATTACTTCCAAGGTGCTTTTCTGCTCTGCCAAGAAAATAAAGACAAGAAAAGATAAGACATAGCTTAAGGCATCAGTGTGGAATCATAAATGAACATATACAACTTGGCAGAAGAAAGCTTATGTTCTGCTGATATCACATGCAATGAGACAAAAGAAAATCACACTTATTTTCTGTAATTTCCATTTGCACCAGCAACAGCAGATACAAATACATTTATCCCAGTGGTGAAATCCAATTTTTTTTACTACTGGTTCTGTGGGCGTGGCTTGGTGGGCATGGTGTGGCTTGGTGGGCGTGGCTTGGTGGGCATGGCAGGGGAAGGATACTGCAAAATCCCCATTCCCTCCCCACTCCAGGGGAAGGATATTGCAAAATCTCCATTCCCTCCCCACTCTGGGGTCAGCCAGAGGTGGTATTTGCCGGTTCTCCGAACTACTCAAAATTTCTGCTACCGGTTCTCCAAACTACTCAAAATTTCCGCTACCGGTTCTCCAGAACCTGTCAGAACCTGCTGGATTTCACCCCTGATTTATCCTTTTTGCAATATAAAAAAAGGAAATGGTTGTTTACCATTTTGAAGCTTCAGCTTTCAAGAGTTGTTAGATCTTTTTTTTTTAACAAGGGGACTTTATGCTAGTTATGTGAAATGTCACATCCAGGATAACGTGCTTGACCATGTATTTTATCGCATGATTATTATTAAATCTTTTAAAAACAATGATCTTGGCACATCGTCAATTAGATGCTGTGGTATTATAAATTTCCAAGTCCCACTTCAACTAAACCTCAGTAACATCTTTTCTTTCCTTTTTGGAAATTTTTGTAGAAATAAGAAATGATCTCAGGAAAATTATTTGTGGAGTTACAGGTAGTACTTGGCTTATGACCATTCGTTTAACAATGGTTTAAAGTTATGAGACCCTTGAAAAAAGTGACTTATGATGCATCTTCAAAGTTATGATTATTACACCATCCTTGCAGACACATGATAGCAATTTGGTTGCTTGGCAACCAGCTCACCTTTACAATGGTTGCAGCATTTTGCAGTCATGTGATTGCGATATGTGACCTTCACAGTCAGCCTCTGAGAAGCAAAGTCAATCGAGGAAGCCAGATTTGCATTAGAAGTGGGTGGTTCATTTAATGACCACATGATTTGCTTAACGACCATGGTAAAAATGGTTGTAAAATTGGTCCCATTTCATTATGACTTGCTTAATGATCATATTGTTTAGCAACCAAAATTCTGGTTCCAATTGTGGTGGTAAGTTGAAAACTTTTACCTATGTAAACAAATGCAAGCATAAAGTATTATATCACACCAGCAAAGGAGAGAGATTTCTGCATGTGAGTCAGGATCCAAGGATGCAAACAAAACAATCGGCATCAAGAAATCCATTAAATCCATTATCTTTAGCAATTCATGAATGAATAGCATTGCCAGTTAGAACTGCAGTAGTAACTTCCCCTGGAAGACATAAATTTGAGACACTTTTATTCTCCAACAGCTCAGTGGCAGAATAGAATAGAATAGAATAGAATAGAATAGAATAGAATAGAATAGAATAGAATAGAATAGAATAGAATAGAATAGAATAGAATAGAACAGAACAGAACAGAACAGAACAGAACAGAGCACTTAGACTTATATACCGCTTCACAGTGCTTTACAGGCCTCTCTAAGTGGTTTACAGAGTCAGCATATTGCCCCCAACAATCTGGGTCCTCATTTTACCCACCTCGGAAGGATGGAAGGCTGAGTCAACCTTGAGCTGGTTAGAATCAAACTGCTGAACTGCCAGCAGCTGGCAGTCAGCAGAAGTAGCCTTCAGTATTGCATTCTAACCAGGGGTGGTATTCACTTACTTTCCCTACCGGTTTGCAAATGTACACGGCATTTCACGCATGCGCATGGCCTTCCGTGCATGTGCTTTGCTCGCACGCATGGCTTGCATGCATGCGCATGGCTTGAAAACATGCCTAAATAGGACAGCATAGCGCCGGGGCAGGTGGGCAGGTGGGCGGGCCCACCCGCAAGTCACTACTACAGGTTCGCCCGAACCAGTCCAAACCGGCTGAATACCACCTCTGATTCTAACCACTGCACCACCATGGCTCATGAATAGAATAGAATAGAATATTCTTTATTTGCCAAGTGTGATTGGACACACAAGGAATTTGTCTCTGGTGCATAAGCTCTCAGCAACAAAGTGATAAATCATAAATCATAAGATACAATCATAAGTCAAGATACAACCAACAAAGTGATAGTCATAAGATACCGTAGGAGAAGGTAATAAGAAAGATGAGAAGGATAATAGTAATACAGTCCTACTACGTGGTTAGGCATAAGACAATGCTGTGGGAATTACGTGTTTAGCAGAGTGATGGCATGGGGGGGAAAAACTGGCGTTGTATCTTGTTTGATTTGGGCATGGAGCAACAGGAGCCCTCCAAAATTGTATTTAAACATCTCACTGTTAAAGTATTACAACGAAGCAAAAATACGTAAGTGATTACTTTTAAAAGGGAATGTAGCCTTATGTTTATTTATTTGTTTATTTAAATTTTTATGCTGTCTATCTTCCCTGTAAGGTGATTCTGGGTAGTGTACAGATTATAAAACAAATAGAAAAATAATTTAAATATCAAAACTACACAGATTAAGATTTTAAAAACTATAGTGAAAGCAGAACTAAGAGATGGACAGGATGTGGATGAGGTCTTCTGATACCGTCTACTATTTCCAGTAGTGAGTGCCCCCCTCATGTATGGACCAGAGGTGGGTTCTTCCTGGTTCGGACCAGTTCGCCTGAACAGGTAGCGACCTGCTGGTGATGTCACGATGATGTCACCGATCCGGTTTGGTCGGTGCTGATCCATGGGTGCCGCCATCTTTTTTTTTTAAATAATTTTTTAAATTTTTTTTTCTTCTGTGCATGTGCAGAAGCTGAGTTTCCAGCACTGCGTATGCGTCGCCATCTTGTTTTTGGCTTTTTTATTTTTTTTTTGAATTTTTTTTACTGCGCATGCGGCCACGCGGCGTGGGAGGAAGCGAACCGGCAGCGAGGTAAGTTAGAACCCACCCCTGGTATGGACCCTTACATAGCAGGAGCCTATCCATTTGGGGCAACTGTTTTTAGCAGACAGCTGGGGAAACTGTATTTGTTTGCCAAAATATTGGCCTGCACACAACTTTTCGTTCTCCTTTGCTTTTCTCTTCACTGGCACATGACTGCATGAATAATAATAATCAAAACCCTCTGGAACATGTGCTTCTCATTTTCAGCCCTTGTTGCATTCTACCGTGCAATCATTTCAAAGCCTAGTAGTGGGATGGATTGAAATTATTACCAAGGTGCCTTAGGCTGTTGCTAATATAAAAATTAAATGTAATCCTTATGTCAAGACCTAGTTTATGCAGAACAGCTCTCAGATGAATTAAATGGAGTGGATAATGGAGGTGAGAGATTAGTTAGAAAGCAAAACACCTGTTGTCCGGGCAGAGAAGTGATCCATTATAAAGGGACAGCTATGGCTGGTGTTATGGTTACAGTTAAAGAGCAGGCCTAAAATAGGGACTGCTGTCTGCCAGAAAGAAAATCATTACAAAATAGGTGTATGTTTATTAGACAGTATTAGACTTTAAACTTTTCCCCACACTGCAAGGAAGCACGTAATGAAGATTCTAATAATAGAGCAATAATTTATTAAACTTGTATGATGCCTGACTCATCAAGTGATACTGAACTCTGTGCTATATGTCTGCTTGTTTTGACCAAACTTGGTGACAGGGGCAGCTGCAGAGTTACCATCATCTAACAATTTTTGGAAGAAAAAAAAAGAAAAGAAAACCGTATGTGAATCATCATGTCAAAAGAACAGATGAATGATCTGTGGATGCTCTTGAGAATAAGTGTTCCATAAAACTGAAATAATAAAATGCCCCCTTTTCTCCCTTGTCTTCAAGAAGTGGATGCAAAAATTGAGAAATAGGCTGCCAGGCTTGTTGTATATTTATGGGAAAATGCATGCTCTTGGATTCAGACTTAATCATACCTAGAGGAACAAACCATTGAAAACAATAGGACTTTGATTTGTTTTGTTGTTGTTTTGTTATTGTTGTTATGCCTTCAAGTCTTGACTTCTTGCAACTGCCTGGACATCTCCCTGCTATTTTCTTGGCGCAATTTTGGATGTGGTTGGCCATTGCCACCTTGAGTTGTTTATAAAGTAATAGAAGTGGGATAAAAAGCTAATAAACAAACAGCCTGCTTTCTAGGGCTGAGAGAGAGGGACTAGTCCAAAGTTACTTAGCTGCCTTTGTGTCTATCCTAGGATTGGAACTCAGTCTTTTGGGTTCTAGGTTGGTGCCTTAATCATTAGACCAAACTTGCTCTCTCATCATTGGTAGTTAAAATCCCACTAATTTCAAACCATCTAAGAAATATGACTAAATCTGGATTTAAGCCGTGGTGTCCTCTGGTTCCTAAAAATGTGGTTACCATGAACAGTGGACTGCTGTATCTAACTACACATTATATGCCCAAAAACAGTATCTTTTATATGGTAGCAGAAGTAGACTGGAATCAAGACAGTATTGCTACCATGTTTCCCTGAAAATAAGACCCTGTCTTATATATTTTTTGAACCCTGAAATAAGCACTTGGCCTTATTGCCATGCACTCAAAAGCCCGATTTGGCTTATTATCAGGGGATGTCTTATTTTGGGGGAAACAGGGTGCTCCGGCCCTGTGGAACCAGTTACCTCCTGAGATCCGGACCACCCCCACCCTGCTGGCCTTCCGGAAAGTGGTGAAGACCTGGCTCTTCCGGCAGGCTTGGGGCCGTTGATCTCGCCTCTGTAATTGGCGAGGTCCGGCCATGAAACGGTATGTATGAGTTTTTTTAACTGTTTTTAACTGTTTTTTTATTATGTTTTGTTTAAATGGTTTTTTATATTGTTGTGAGCCGCCAGAGTCCCTTGGGAGTTGGGCGGCATACAAATTTAATAAATAATAATAATAATCAATTCCACCTTAAGATACGATACTGTTTTTGATTTTGGCATTGCAGAAAGTGTGAACATCATTTTTTTTACTCCAGAAGTATAATATAACTATCAATGTCCTTTCCAAAAGCATAATTTATTATTATAATTTTAAAAAGATAAAGTTTGTTTTCTCACCCTCCCCAAGATTACAATATTTCACATTTCATTAATGGCCTATCATTGAGAAATGAACCTCCACTGAGAAATAAACCACCAAGCCTTCTCTTACTTACATACAGGATTATATGGGTAGAGGTTTACAACCAATCCCGGCCATTCTTCCTATTGAAGCTTTTAAATAGATGTAGCATCTTCTCAAAAGGCTTGATGGAACAATGTAATACCCTGTCATAGAATGTGCAGCTGGAAAAGGAGAAGAAGGGAATGTCAATGGTAGCAACGTGGCTTCCAGGGAGAAGACAGCACATTCCAAAAAAAGGACAATATAAGAGTCCTGAAGGAGGAAAAGGTTCAGGACAGACACACCCTGAATCTCTAAGGGTATATCAATTAGGTTAGAAGGTTGTAACTTTAATCTGACAATATTCTGTCTGTTAGGTGTAAGCAAATAAAGAACTGGACTCAATTGGATTTCACTGTGTCATATTTGGGCTTAGACCTGACATTTCCCCATTGGTACCACCATTTCCCTTCTGGAAGCTCCTTTGCAATAAAAAGGGCACTTAGGTAGAGAATGTTTAGGACTTTCAGTGGCCACACTTTATTTCCTGCAATATCCCTAGAAAATTCTAAGGCGGGATAAAAAAATGGTAGAACATTTCATCTTTCCCTCAAATCCTTCATCATCTGCATTTCATGCATTTTAATTTTTGTATTTATGGTTGTAACTGTTTACTTATATCTCACCTTTATTATTTTTATAATTAATTCAAGGCAGCGAACATACTTAATACTCCTTTGTCTTCCCACTTTCCCCATAATGAAATCCTGTGGGGTGAGTTGGACTGAGAGAGAGAGTCATTGGCCCAAAGTCATTCAGACAGCTTTCATGCCCAAGGTGGGACTCCTTAGTTTCCTGGTTTCTAGCCTGGTGCCTTAACCACTAGACCAATTAAACTGGCATTTTAATTGTTAGATTGTTCACTTGTTGAGATCGGGTGGCTATCTCACTTGTTGAGATAGGGTGGCTACACAAAGTGAAACAAGCACTCAATCATAGTTGCTCACCATTCTTCATGTGGTGCTATTTTATCCCGAATGGTGTTGGATAGTTCAGGGCATGACATGAGACATACCCATGGTTGCCCCAGTACCGAGATTTCATCAATTACTAAAATAGCTTTATCTATCCTGGCATAGCAATAGAGATATTATGGAAGGGATATCAGAGTTACAGAAAGAGTTTCTAGATACACATAAATAAAGGTAGATTTTAATGCTAATATTTATTTCAATATATATTTGATATATTTACTAGTAATTGTTAGAAAGAGAAGATACTTTAATTCTTGTAACTGTCTGTTGCCAGTAAGCAATCTAGTCATTAGTCTAATTTAAAAATATTCACTTTGAAACGAACTTAGATTGGAGTCTAGGAAAGGTTAAGTATCTGGTGGTCTGTGGAAGTGGCCTGATAATATACATTCTTGGCTGAACATTTACTACTGATAAATAAATCTCTCTCATGAGCCTATAATTATCGGGAACACAAGCTGCCCTGCATAGATTCAAATGAGAGAGTCACTATGGAAATAATTTTGCTTTCTTACTCTAAAGCAGCGTTTCTTAACCTTGGCTACTTTAAGATGTTTGGACATCAGCTCACAGAATTCCCCAGCCAGGGAGTTGAAGTCCACATGTCTTAAAGTTGTCAAGGTTGAGAAACACTAGGACAACATTTATCAACCTTGACAACTTTAAGATGTGCAGACTTCAACTCCCAGAATTCCTGTTAGGAGCATTTTGCAGATTCCTCTCCAATGATCTGGGGATATTGCAGAACTTCTGGAGGAATTCAGGCAACCTTTCAAGCAGCATTTTGCCACAGTAGCAGTTGATTTAACAGTGATAACATTAAATCATTATTTTTTCTGTTGTGTATTTGAGAATAAAAGCACTTGAGGCTCATAATAATATTCAATTGGCAGATGAAAATTATTCCCCTTAGAAATTTAGTGGAAGAAAGACAAATTTAGAGTATGGTATCACAGGCCAAGCAACGGAAACATTTGAAAGTAACTGATTTTTCATATGCATGCAAAAGTAGGTTAAACTATAAAGCAACGTATCATTGAAGTAAGAATTCTTAAAGGAGCCTTTAGTTTTGAAGACTAAGTAGAGTAATTCATTAGAGATATTTTAGAATTTGAGATAATTTAGGCTGAAAATGTTACTGCATAAAATAGAAATCTTGGAAAGGCTTTGTAAATCCACAAAAAGGACAAATACCCAAAGAAGAATTGAAGAATTCATAAGGAAGTTGGTCACAAGTTAAAAGTGAAAATAGGAAAATAGGAAAAGCGAGCTGGAAAGTTGAAACAGCCAGATAGGTTTCTTCCAAGAAATATGGAATTGAGGCAGGAACTAGTGCAGTACTGCAAATCCCAAGAGACATTGCAACAGACAGGAAGAAAAAGACTTAGAAGTGGAGTGGAGATGGAAACAAAATGGGGAACAATTACAGTGGAATGGATAAAACTATTACATAATAAAGAGTTTGAAATTACAGCTTACTGTACTTGGGAATCTATGTGTCATGGTATGTGGGAATGACCTCGGGAGACCTGGTGAAGAGATGCTACCTAGGAAACCATCAGATAAAAGGAAGCACAGCTCACAGCTGCATAGTGGATGGAGCAAGAGGCTCAGGAGGGATCCTCCCTAGGTTGCTACAGCAGGAGAACTGTGGTTAAAGATTTGCAAGATTCTGTTAATGTGAGCTTTACAATAAAGTAGAATTAGCTTGTCTGGCCATATTTCCTCTCTGATCTACCTGGTAAGGCTGATTGTATTCATGACCTCTGAAAAAGAACACAACACAAAAATGTGGGAATTGTAGCAGGCACCCATAAGTATGGACAATGTACTGCACTTAGAAACTTTTATTATGCCAGAGAGAAACACTGATTTTTCAGTCTGATGCAGAATGTACGCATTGTTCAAATGGTTCAACACTGTTTGCGGGAAATTTTATACAGAAGTTGTGGGCTCAGAAAATTCAAAATAGAAGATACTTTCAGCAGTATGAGGCACATGGAACAAACACCTTCTTTAAACTGATTACAAGATCAGTAATGTTGAGCTCAACATTTTTTCCCCAAAGTATCAGCATTAAGCTCTGAGTCCTAGATTAAAATTTCTTCCCACTTGAATGAATCTTACAGCAGCCTATTTAAACCCACAGATATCAGTTATGTGACAGTAAATTGCAAATATTATTTAAATTTGACATTTCATGTAGCATCTAAACATAGATGGATTATCACAGGTGTGGCTGCTTGTACAAAACTTAAACCTGATCCAACCTGTTTTTGTAGTTGATCAAGAATACAAATTCTTTCTTTTCATATATCACAATGTCTTTATAGGACTAGGCAATCTGCCAAGGGAACTTCACTTACAGGTAGATAAATGCACTCTCCTGGCACTCTGTTCTTTCAGGAAAAAAAATGCCTCTGATATTATGATCAGCTTAAGGAAGAGATGAGGAAGCTAGAAACATGAAAGTTGTATGAGAAGCTCAAGAACCTACAGAACAAGTGGAATTTTTATCATTTTGTATAAACCTAATAGCAAAGTAACGAATATGTAGATTCTTTAAGCTTAATAAGGCTATCAAATAAAGCATTTCAAATCCTCACTAGAGAAGAAATCATGGCACTTTCTTTTTCTCTAGTAAAATGTGTCACTCAGTTTTGGGCATCTGAAATTCAGAATTCCACATTGTTTATTTCAATTCTTTATTTGGTCTTTACAGTTTTCTCAGTTTCTGTGTGGAATGCTTTGTTTTCCAGTACATAAAGTGCTGACACTCACTTAAAAAAAAACCCATGGTATGGGACCATCATGGGGGAAAAGACTTCAGGAAATCTTGTAGAAATAAGGTATCAATTTAAAGTTAAATTTAGACAGAGGGGGATGCCGGAACTTACCTCCCTGAATGATGTCATTGCTAGTGAAGAGCTAAATTTGAGGAAAAGAAAATTGGGACCTCCATCCAAAGTGCATCATATTCATAACGATCAAGTTCTGCTGTGAACAGCAGAGGCCAGCAACCATTTTGGAGGGCAGGAATGTTGCCTGTAAACACTTACCACAAATACAATTTCTGGGGTTGTTGTTCTGTTTTGATAATTGCTCAAGCCACAATATTCCCTGCAACACTCCATGGAAGCAAAAGTTAGATTTTGAAGAAGGATAGGAAACGTATGGACACCTTTGAACTTAGATATTGGAGAAGACTCTTGAGCATACCAACAAAACAAACTGATGGTTTGTCAAACAAATCAACCCAGAGTTCTCACTCAAAGCACAAATGACCAGGTTCATATTATGCTGGGAAATATGGAAGGAAAAAGAAAGACAACGACCAACAGCAAGGTACAGCTAGCACTGTTACAGTGGCGATGGGGGCATCATCGCAAAACCTGAAAGACCAGATAGATTGTCATGAAGAAGGTCTATCGATGAGGTTGCTAAGAGTTGGAAACTACTTGATGGCACATCATCAATCAGTCAATCAATCAGTTTATGGTTTCTGTCAACTCAGGTGCAGCTGCCATGCTTTACTTTTTTTCTAGGACATCCCTGGAACTTGGATTGGCTACTTTTCAGATGCAGGAATGGCCCCTCACCATTCCCCTAGGTTTTTGCTGAAAAAGTCTGTGACAACTTGATTGACAACGATTGCAGAAAATACGACTTCCTCAACAGAGTGGTCCATGCCTGGAATGCACTACCTGACTCTGTGGTTACTTCCCCAAACTCCCCAAACTTTAACTTTAGACTGTCTACTGTTGACCTCACCCGATTCCTAAGAGGTGTGTAAGGGGCATGCGTAAGTGCATTTACGTGCCTACTGTCCCTGTCCTAATGTTCCCTTTTATTCGTATTCATTTCATGTATTCATAATCATGTTTATACCTATATCTGTTATCTTATACGTGTTTGACAAAATAATAAATAAAATAAATAAAAAATAAAACTTCTGCTCCAGCAGAACTTTTTCATCAGCACACCAGTTATAATACTTGCCCGATGTACAGAAGATTCCCAGTTTGAAACCTGGAAGGAAGGCTTTTTTGTTTGCTTCTTTTTATTACTGTTTTTCTCTCCTTGAGATACTTACATTTTCAATCACTCGAGGGATTGGAAAAATGACAATGAAATGATTGAAAAGACAAGTAGAGTTATTTTTTAAAAGGGTGGTAAAAAGAAAGGTAGTTAAGAAAAGGAAAAGCACTGGCAAGGTTAGCCAAAATATATCCAAATTTGAGCCCAAGATGCTGGAAGTGTAAGCAAGAACAAGGCACCTACTATCATATGTGGTGGTCCTGCCCAGAGGCAAAGAAATACTGGAGCAAAATAAGAGTATGGTTACAAGAAATAACAAAATCGCAAATTGAATTCAAACCAGAGATGTATCTGCTAGGGATTCTTAGAGGAACATGGGCCAAAGAACTACAGTATATTGTAATTCATATTTTGACAGCAGCCAGAATAGCTTTCGCACAAACATGGAAATTGGAATTCCTATTTTGACAGCAGCTAGAATAGCTTTCGCACAAACATGGAAATTGGAAAGTAGTCCCCCAGAAAACATGATAATAAAGAAAATAATGGATTGTGCAGAAATGGTAAAATTGACTCTAGAGTTGCAAGATCACGAGGAAAAAGAATACTATATGGTGTGGGAAAAACTGTATGACTGGTTGGAAAATAGGAAAAATAAGTAGATGTGTATTATTTGTATATGTAGATGTAAGTGTGAATACTACACACAATGTAAATGAGATGGAATAATGTATGTAAATAACCAAATAGATGTCGATGTCTTAGGATTGAGGAATATGAATATGTATATGTTTTTAAAGTTAAAATTCAATAAAAAAAATTACAAAAAAGAAAAGAAAAGGAAAGGAAAAGGAAAAGACTATACCATGTATACAGGTAGTCCTTGACTTACAACAGTTCATTCAGTGACCATTCAAAGTTACAACGGCACTTAAAAAGTGACTTATGACCGTTTTCTCACACTTATGACTGTTGCAGCATCCCCATGGTCATGTGATCAAAATTCAGATGCTTGGCAACTGACTCATATTTATGATGGATGTGGTCTTTCCAGGATCTCTTGCGATCGCTTTACAAGCAAAGTCAACGGAGAAGCCAGATTCACGTAACAACCAGGCTACTAATTTAATAACTGCAATGATTCACTATAGCAAGAAAAGTCATAAAATGGGCAAAACTCACTTAATAAATGTCTCACTTAGCAACATAAATTTTGGACTCAGTTGTAGTTTGTAATACTTATATTTGTACAATTTCTTCTAGGTTGTGAATTGGAGACATCTTGCATGTCACACAAGTGTCATAATCCATATGCTAGCTAGAAAAATATATGCTGCATCAGAGGCTGCAACAGACTTCATTCTGGAACAGTTGGGAAAATACAAGGAGTCATATTTTTATTTTAAAGCTGGCTGTTGTCCTGCACATATGTACATTTTTATGCTTTAGCTTTGCATACGTAAGTTTAATTTAACTTAACTTTATATGCCTCTGCACAGCTGGCATTTGATTTGATTTGTTATTACTCTTATGGTTTTAATCATTTGAATCTATTGTAACCCATGTGTGAGCCTACATAGAAAAGCATAAAAGGAAGGAAAATGATTGGCCTTTTTCTGATATAGAAAGATGGAAGGGCATTGCTGCAGGAGAATTGTCTGATTGAAGGACATAGGAGGAGGCTGCAGTTTGAACTAAATACCTTGCAAACTCTTGCCAAAATATCTCAGTTCAGACGGGATTTTCTTAAACTGGCTTAGAGTCAAGGCAACCTGAGGACAGGATAGGAATAGCTTAAGAGTGCAGTATGGATACGCCTAAGAAAAATGGGCAAAGATTTCTGGGAATAATTAATTTACCTAAATATTTTTAACTTACCCTGACCATTAAACAACACCTCTGTGAGACATTCTTGATTTTTTTTTTTTTAAAAAAAGCCCTGAATAGCACTGCATTGTACTGCAGGAAGAATTGTGGTCTTCAACAAAAAAATTAAAGATTGCTTCTGTGTTAAAGGTTAATGTCCCAGGGAAGTCCAGAAACATCTCATCCTTACAGACCAAGCCTGAAACAGAAAATTGCTTGTGTGTTTAAGGGACAGCAGTATACTGACATGAAGCATGGGGAAACATACCACAAACCAGCAATCAAAGTTTTGACAAACCTTTGAATGAATTCAATTTCAAGAATGATGATCAAGCTGTAAAAATCTGATTTGTTTCTCTACACTCTAGGTCAGGGGTCTGCAACCTGTGGCTCTGGAGGCGCATGTGGCTCTTTCATCCCTCTGCTGTGGCTCCCTGTCGCTCAAAACATGTGTCACAACCGCCAATGTGTGACACCCGCCGGCACGCGATTTATTGAGCTTTTCGACCCATCTTTTTTTTTTTCGGAGTTCAAAATGTTTTTGTTGCATGCAGAAATAAAAATTTGTTTTCTATATAGCAGTTCATTGATTACATAAATGCAACACACTATAGTTTTTTTTTATACATAGCATAAAGGTAAAAACCGATATATGCAGTGTTATCTTCATTTTAGATGTCAAAATGTTTTTGTGGCTCCCGGTGTTTTCTTTTCTGTGGGAAACGGGTCCAAATGGCTCTTTGAGTGTTTAAGGTTGCAGACCCCTGCTCTAGATAAATCGATGTTCGTAGCAGATGTATTCTCATGAGTTATATTGCCTCTCATGCAGAGTGAGCCAACCTCAGAAAGTGACTTTGTTATGACCGTTCAGTTCCTTTCTATTGCAGACAGGATGCTGTAGCAAATCAAGGATGAGCTGAAGTTATTATGTGATTATCAAGTACTGGCCTGAAACCCACGTCAGGTATGTTGTTGCTATGAAGGTGTATTCAAGTCACACCTATGAATTATACGGGAATATTTTCAATGGAAGCAAAATAGTGATCCATAGAGCCTCTAACGTGAGATGCTTTTGAAGTTTCACAAAGGTCATTTAGCTTGGGAAGGGAGGAGTAGTAATTTCATTTTGCAAATGCTGCAGTTTACATATTTACATCAGACTCTGGGACACAAGTATGTAATGGCAGCATTTTTATAATGATGTCATTGTGGTTTGTGGCAGGTGCTGCTGTCACTTAGGGATCGAAAAGTGTAAGAAATGAGCATGAGATGGCTATTCTGGCCATAGATCAATGAAGACCTTGCCAATAAAGCGTAAGCTATTCCATCAGCTAAAGTATCAGTTGTGTTGGCAGTCTGAGCCTCTCGCCATCACCAAGTTCATTGGAAGGCATTTGAAAAGGTTGGTGCTGTTCTTGTACATGGAATTGGAAGGGCATCTAATAGTAGGAGGTTATCGTCCTTTCTGCCAGAAAATTCACTCTTTGCAGGATGCTAGTATGCCTCCAGTGATTGCTGGCTTAAAGGCATTGTTTGCAAGTTATAACATCCCTGAAGAAAATCTCAGCAGCAGAAGGTGAGGATCCAGAAGGTGGAAAGCAGCTCAGCATAGAAGGTAGATGTGGGTGGTAAAGACCCACTGGCAACTAGAGTGAGGTGCTAACAATGTCAAGAGTGAAACATTGGCAGCTACATGCCTCTTTGTTTCAACTTGTCATTAGAGTAGGGGGGGAGGTGTTGATTATGAATGGGTTACTTGGAGAAATGAAACTTCTGCAGTTCATTGAAACTCATGAGAGTCTGGAAACTTTTCAAGGACTTATCTACAGGTATGAAGAAGAAGGCAGATGGTTCCCATAACAAAGAGAACTTGATTACATGGTCTACGTGGATTCCTGGGGGTTGGGCTGGGAACTTAATTGTTTAATACTATGAACTGTTGTCTGAGAAAATCAGAGTTAGTTTTATCTTGCCATTACCATGCTATGTGTTCAATAAACAGTAAGCTTTTCAGAAAAGACATGATCCTGGACTTTTATACTCAAGCTGGATGTTGACAAATAATTTCTACTCCGCTGATGTTAGTTAAATACATTTTACATTTTCTTTTATTTTCTCAAAGAGATGTGATTTGGTATAACTGAGGGATATTCCATTTTAAAGATGTCAGCCCTTTGAGTAGACTAGATCAGAAGACAGGCTCCTTAAGAATGACCCAAATTCTACTTGATTGTTATAGGTTATAGTAACAGAAGCTCAAAAGCCTGACTGTTTTCCCTGCCTTCCCTCTAATATCCCAGGGAGGTAAGGTGGAGGCAACTTGAATTTCCAAAGTTGCGGTTCTTTCTCAGACTTAAAGCATGCAGTTTGTAACAGTTGCCGCATGGTTTGTCCAAGTGCATCTCTATGGCTCCTCACAGAAGAGCAGTAGAATGGGAATGGGCAATAGGATGGGAGGAAGGCATCCACAGGAAGGAAGTCAAAAATGTCAAGATGGCAGACACATTTGTGCAATTGAAACCCTGCTCTTCATGCATGCGCCAGTGTTGCATGCACATATGAAGGGGTAGGGCTTCAACTGCATGACCACAGCAATAGCACTTAGACTTATATACCACCCCTTTACTGCACTCTGTGGGCGGTTTACAATGTCAGCATATTGCCCCTAAAATCTGGTTCCTCATTTTACTGACCTCAGAAGGATGGAAGGCTGAGTCAATCTTGACCTGGTAAAGATCAAACTCCAGGCTGTGGGCAGTGTTTGCCTGCAGTCCTGCATTCTAACCACTGTGCCACCATGCCTGCCATCCTGATTTTTAATCAAGCTGCTGGATAGAAGGAAAAGTTACGTTTGTGTGTGACTGGTTAGATTACATACAGTATCGATCTTAATTAATCTATATTCTTTCTGAAATAAACATTTTTCCTTGTTCCTCAGCTGGTATTTTAACTGAACAAAAGTAACATGCAAATAGAGATTGTCTGTACTATTCAGCCTCCTAATTAGAACTGACCCTCCTTAATTAAGGTCAGCTTCACTGATTCATTAACAAAGCTTTGGTTGTTCAATCTATTAAGGCTTCCTTCCTTTACTCACAAATTTCATCAAACTCAGCGGGAAAGTTGAGCAAACAGACAGAATCAGGCTACATACTAGGAAAACTAGCACGGTTAAATTTTGAAATCATTTTTAGAACCATAGTGCAGGAAGCAAACATTTCTGTACAATTTTAACCAAGTTGAATGGATGATTGCTAAATGCCTTTGCATTGAAAGCATTTTCCTTAGGTATTAGTAGATCATAAACAAAGAGATTTTGCCTGGAGGCTTTTTTAAACTGTTGCTTTCATGAACAAGGCTCCAACCATGAGAATTTAATAGTGTATAAGAAGACCACAGCTGTAACCCAAATCTTGACACAATTAGAGTCAACACTTTCCACCTAGTAAGTCACTTTTCAGTTAGTACTAATTTTCAGCCAACTTTGATTTAAAAGCACCCCTAGAACAGTTGAATGTGTATTTAAAACACAAGTTTTATTTTCTAAATTTAGATTCCATCTTTCACTCAGGAGCTCAAGGTGACATAGCTATGTAATTTTACATCAGCTTTGAAATTATTGTGGAAATAAATTGTCAAGGGCTGATCCGAGACCCATTTTAACTCTGTTTTGGCTACCGAAAGGTGCTGAGATTGAACGTAGGAGTTATATGTGTTAAGATTTCTTTTTCAAAACATTCTTGCTTAGAACTGCTGTATCATAATTTTTAAATGCAATAAAAGTAAAAAGTAGTGAAGAAAAAAATATAGAATTATGACTTGCAGTCATTCTTTCTACTGAGCAGTTCAGTAGTTGCCATATTTCCCCTCCCTTTTTTCATCAATTCAGTCATTTCTTCTTTCAACAAAAATCCATATAAGGTTTCCAGAGTTTCAAAAAGGTCTTTATCCTTTTTTCCCCTCCTGACCAAACAGGTCAGCTTTGTCATCTGCACAAGCTCCATCAATTTTATTATCCAATCTTCCACTGTGGGGTTATCTTTGTGCATATAGTAATCCTACTGCCATTTACCATTCAAAACATGATTTCTAAAACATGATTTATTTTCTAGTTGGGAGAAATATCAATTAAATAAAAACACTGCATTAAAATGAGCTAGAAACAGTTACATGTACTTGTGTGGTTTGATTCTTTTTTCCTTGATTCATATTTCTTACAACTGCCCGAGGGGCTGAAATTTAATGTTCAACTCTATCTCTACACAGGGAAAATCTGTTGCGATTGGACTCCAAAGTCAAATGTCTTCAGTCGTTCCTGGTTCCTTTGCTATTACAAACATGTGTGCCTGAATTAAGGATCTCTTTCTAATTCATTGCTTAGTAATTAATAATGTGGGGCCCAATGTCATCTCCAGCAGTTTTTGTGACAGAGATAATCGTTTTCATTTTTGTGACAAAATTAACCCATCTATTCTTCTCACGAATGAAGGCAAACAGAGGTGGGTTCCTCCCGGTTCGCACCAGTTCTATAGAACCGGTAGCAAACTGCTGGTGATGTCATGGAGCCGGTTCTGTCGGTCTGTGGATGCCGCCATCTTTTTTTTGGATTTTTTTGGGGGGGGAAAATTTTTTTTGGAATTTTTTACTATTTTTTTTTCATCTGCTCATGCGCAGAAGCCGAGTCCCTGGCACTGCGCATGCGCCACCATCTTGTTTTTGGCTTTTTTTGGGGAATTTTTAAAAATTTTTTGGCACTGAGCATGCGCGCGCCCGCGTGGCGCGGCCACATGGCGTGCAATGCGTGCGCAGCCACGCAGCGTGGGAGGAAGCGAACCGGCAGTGAGGTAAGTTAGAACCCACCCCTTAAGACAAACATACGTGTCCCAGGATAATATTACAGGGTCCAATCTAGGTCAGTCACCGGGATCAGAGGTTTTGTCTTCTGAGCTTTTGGACTCATGCTGGAGCCCATTCTCAGGGAACTTCTCTGTGTTCTCTTTATCTATTCTTCTCTCACAAGTCATTGGGTTGGAGATTGGTTATCCATGAGTGCTTTGTGAATTAACGTTTCTAGTTACCCATTTTTACAATTTTAAAACATGTGAGAGATTTCTCAGAAATTTGGGAACTGCTCTCCGAATCACAGTTGGAACCAATATAGTGGTGAAAATGGATGGATTTTTCTTCTGCATGCTTTGTAAATCCAGAAGATTGAGGGAATCTCCCAATCAAATGTGGAGGGACATATGGATTTCCCAGAAAAGGAAAGGAAAGGAAAGGAAAGGCCCGTTTGTACAACATAGGTCTGCTCCCACAATGCCGAAAAGCTTCACTTATCGTAATGTTTTTTCTGGACAGCAGAATTGTGAATGGTGTACCTGCAAGCAAACTTAGAAAGTCAAAGTGTGAGTACTTGGATGGATTTAGGACCTTATAATAGAGGTCTTTGGATAGAATTTAGGGGAGATTTAAATGGGGTGAAAAATAAGTTGTAACATTCCAGAAATCATCTGTAAAAATGTTTTACTCAAACAGAATCTTAGTGCAGATTCGAATGCTGTAGCTATCCAAACTATCCAAACTGTGCAAAATGTTCCTGCCAGTTTTCAGTCTGCTGGCTAGTATATTTGGAGTGACAGTTTCAGATACTGAATTCCCTTTCGCCTATTTTGTTTTTACCAGTCTTGATTGAATCAAAAATGGGAAGAAAACAGAAAATATGATCATAGCAACCAAACTGACACACTTGTTTGCTATTCAAACATGAAGACTGTATACACTGTAATGGAAGGAACTATGGGCAGAACTATGTTGTTTCCATGGAAATATTCTCGTAAAACTTACTTTCTACTGCTACATCAGGGTGACATTCAGTACAAAGATCTGATAAACTTTTGTCAGCACTTCACTTTTCTTGCTATACCAAAGTATTCAGAATTCTTTCTTCCTTTCCTCTTCTTTTGCCCTTGTTACTCACTCAGCAGAAAACAAACCATTTGTAAGTGTAGAATGAGGAAGGACTAATGCAACAGGAAGGATGTTTATTTTGTAAAAAAAATATATTTTGGTCCCTCTGGGCAACTAAAAACCTCTTTGGGACGCTAACAAAAATAAAACACAAAGTTAATGCATGAAAAATAAACAGTTGAAGAGAAAATAAAGGATGAAGATGTAGACTATTGTAAGATAATATATAAATTGTATAAATATGAAAATCAATGTATATAATAGGCTGTAGATCTGCTTAAAGATTTACTGTGATTTGTAAAATGTGAAAAACCAATAAAAATATATTAAAAAAATAAAATAAACAGAACTAAAAAATAAATGCAACAGTTAAAGCATTATATCAGATGTTTTGTTTGGAAAAATACTGTATACAAACCCAGGGCCTAAAAATCCTGGACTGGCTCCAAGAAATCTTCCTTTGATTCTGAAAAAATCAGCAGGTGAAATGCCAACATTGGGCAAATCATCCTCATGAATTCTTTTCAGGATGGGGAATCATAGAACATAGAATAATAGAGTTGAAAGGGACCTTGGATGTCTTCTAGTCCAACCCCCTGCTTGAGCAGGAGACCCCATACCATTTTAGATAAATGATTGCCCGGTCTGTTTTTGAAAGTCTCTAGTGATGGAGCATCCACAACTTCTGAAGGCAAATTGTTCCATTGGTTGATTGCTCTCACCGCTAGGAAACTTCTCCTTAGTTCTAGGTTGCTTCCCTCCTTGGTTAGCTTCCATCCATTGTTTCTCATCTTGCCTTTTGGTACTTTAGAATCACAGCCATCCCAGTTAAGGTGGTTTATTATATCTCTGCAAGTGGGGATGGAATTTCCAAAAAAGAGTTTAGAGGAGAATTTTCATTGTGGGATAGCTTTGTCCCATTTCGAGATATTTAGAAGTTGAAAGGATGGACAGCATTTTCATGTATGGCTCTTCATCTCCATAACTGGTCCATAAACAAACTTTATCAGCTTGTATTCAGATAATCATTTGATGCCTCTTTGTGGACAAGAGGGGAAGGATTGATGCCATCTGATTTGGTCTCCTCCTTCATAATTTCATTTAATCTAATTTGGCCCTCAGGCAGACATTACTGTTCCAGAAGTGAAGATCGGCACTTTTTAATCCATTCTTTGATCTATCTTTCACATTATCTACTATGTGTACTGTTTGAAGCATATGAAAGCTGTCCTCATATCTAATACAATGTGAAGTAGGATATTAACAGAGTAGTTATCTCACTCTAAGATTTAGACTTTTATCAGTGATAGGGAAAAACTGGAGGATCGTGAGAGGAAAAAGGATCTGGATTTCATCATGATAAGGAAAAGCTGGAAGATCCTTTAGAGTTATTACTTTGTTTGCTATGTTTGTGCCAGAAATACAGATCTTCTTGAATAAGGATTATTCCTGTTCTTAAAGTAATTCTGTCCTCAAGAGGGAATGATGATGATAATGCCAAAGTATTGCAATATGAAAAAATTACAAAGACATGCTAATTTCCTAGAATTTCACACAATTTAACTATAATTTTCAGATATTGAAACCTAGCAATTGTATGTATATTTTTTTTAATTTTCACGTGTAATATTTAAATATAACAATTCTGTTTTAATGTACAGGAATAAACGTCTTTCTCCATACAATAATGAGACATAATAGCATTCTCCCCCTCTCCTCAAGAAATGAATTCACTAGTTCTTTCTCTATAGTACAATAATTTATTTATGTGTATAGGAAAACCAAGGAAATATATTCCCTTCTAAAATGTGTATTTTGGCTAAACAGTAGAAATCTGATCCAGACAACATACTGGAGTTATTTTTCTTTCCTTCTTTCTTCTTCAGTTTACTATTGACACAACACTATGAAATGCTGTTTACTTCATTATAAAATTGGAACCATTTCTATGGTCCCTTTCCACTAAAAATTCCATATGAAAATCAGTACGGATAAGTAATGTTCAGTACAGGGAAAGCACATGTGCAAACTGTTATTTTATATATACCATGAAAAACAAGGGCTTTAAAAATGTTAACTGGGTGAGAGGTGAACAATTTTCAAAAAGAGTATAGTATGGTAATACAATTCATGCATAATACTTTTAAGACCAGAAAGTTAGTGACCACTGAAAACATAGATAAATTTAAAACTGAGATGGATTTCATTGAAAAGATAAAATAAATCAAAACTCTATAATTTATTGAAGTATCCATCCATCTGTATACAGCATCCAAAACCCTGTCTAAGCATCCATTCTTTGAACTATTTTTCTTTCTTTTTTTTAACATCAATATAACTGCAGAAAAATATAGGCATATTTTTTTTTCACCTAGCATATAAATAAGGAACCTTAACACCAATGAAATGAAATGATCACTAGCAAGTCAGAAAATTTATTTATTTAAATAAATTTATTTATTTATTTAAAATACTTGTTTATATTAAATACTTGTAGCATTGCCCCACAGGTGGTAGCATGGTGGGTCAGCAGTTAAGATGCTGGACTTGTCGGCTGGAAAGCCAGCAGCCCGGGTTTGAGACCCAACTATCATACGATGGGGTGAGCTCCCATCCTCACCCCAGCTCCTGCCAACCTAGCAGTTCGAAAGCATGCAAATGTGAGTAGATAAATAGGTACCACTTTAATGAGAAGGTAACATCTGTGACATCATGCTGGCCACATGACTATGGAAATGTCTTCAGATAGCACTGGCTACATTGAAATGGAGATGAGGACTGCCCCCTATAATCGGCAATGACTAGAGGAGTAAAATCTGCAGGGAGTCCTTTTCTTCTTTACTTTACATGGGTGGTAGAGTACAGTAATAGGTCTTTCTCAATCATCCAATACAACTTTTCTGTCTCCACTGTTCCTGAAGTCCATGTAGAAGTGTTATCTTTACCGTAACCACTATTTCCTTATTAAGTTTCTTAGAATACCTGGATTCTCTCTATTGTCAACAGAACAGAAAGTCTTTCTGTTGTCAAAATTAGAATATACTTTTAACATTAAAATTAGAATGTATTTTTTAAATTATTTGGAATAAAAAAACAAATTTTGGTAAACATTTTGGAATGTTATCTTGACTGTATAGCTGTAGGTTTATAATTTGCTTGAGTATATAAAATGCAACATTCTTGCACAGGGAAGATACCAATACATCAGAATTTGGGGAAAGAGTGGACATAGCATACCTTGACTTCAACAAAACATTTGGGAAGTTATCAGTTCAGATTCTAGTGCAGAAGATGACAAAATGAGAACTCTGTGGGCTGAAAGGAGATGACTCATCATGACATATAGCATACCAAAAATCCTTCTTGTGATTGTTTTTTTCTTTTATTTCAGAATAAGCAAGTTGATAAAGTTCTTTCATCAGTTAGATTCTTTTAGATGGCATTTCCCAAGGCATTTACAACTCTCTGCTGGAGCTTTCTCCATTCTTTCTGATACATAGCAATAATACTACAAAATGAACCCAATTTATGTCAACTTGGTCAAGCAAAACTAATTTAACTCTTTCTTTCCTGGCAAACTAAAACTGCCTGCATCTAGGAAAGCCTGTCTTGTTATTAGGTGTCTTTTTCTACAACTCTCCCTACTTAGAATTAAGTAAGGACATTAATTTGCTGGCTGGCAATCTCTCTCAGACTGGCAGAATGGGGTCTTCTCTCTTCCCGCAGGGTATCTGCACTAAAGATATATCCCTCATCACTTGCTTTTTCGGTGGTTTTTGGACCCTATTCAGCTCCATTTTATGAGTCTTCTACAGCCTTTTCTAGAATCAATGAGGCTTTAGAAGGCAGTGCTGCCCAGAATCCATTCTGGATTGCCAGCCATCATCCTTCTATTTCCCTCAACCTCTCTCTTTAAACCTTCAAGTCTTTCTTCCCTGTTGCAGCACATCTACTCATTTTCCTAGTTTCTGTCTACAAAAAAAAAGTAGCATCTCTAACAGATTATGTTATCAGGATGTCATAGCCCCAGTATATTGACACACTACTATGTATGCGAAAATAGGCTCAGTGGCTTGATGGATCACAAACTGGCCCAACAATGTGAGATAGTTAGACGATAGATAGATAGATAGATAGATAGATAGATAGATAGATAGATAGATAGATAGATAGATAGATAGATAGATAGATAGATGATAGATAGATAGATGATAGATAGATAGATAGATAGATAGATAGATAGATAGATGATAGATAGATAGATAGATAGATAGATAGATAGATAGAGAGAGAGAGAGAGAGAGAGAGAGAGATAGAGA
>QLTV01004086.1:8552680-8612529 GCA_003457575.1 Thermophis baileyi | reverse complement strand
GTCTCTTGGGTTGTTGGAAAAGAGTGTTTGCTATGACCATTGTATTCTCTTGACAAAATTCTACCAGCCTGTGCCCTGCTTCATTTTGTAATCCGAGGCCAAACTTGCCTGTTATTCCAGTTATCTTTTGGCTTCCTACTTTAGCATTCCAATCCCCCATGATGATAAGGACATCATTTTTGGGTGTTAATTCTAAAGGTGCTGTAGGGCTTCATAGAACCGGTCAACTTCATCCTCTTCAGCATTAGTGGTTGGGGCATAGACTTGGACTACTGTGATGTTGAATGGTTTGCCTTGGGTTCGAACTGAGATCATTCTGTCATTTTGGGGATTGTATCCCAGTACTGCTTTTCCTACTCTTTTATTGACTATGAAGGTTATTCCATTTCTTCTGCGGGATTCTTGCCCGCAGTAGTATACCTTATGGTCATCTGAATTAAATTCATCCATTCCTGTCCATTTTAGTTCACTGATTCCTAAGATGTCAATGTTCAGTCTTGTTATCTCTTGTTTGACCATGTCCTGCTTGCCTTGATTCATGGATCTTACATTCCAGGTTCCTATGGAGAAAAGATCTTTACAGCATCTGACTTTCCTTTCACCACCAGATACATCCACAGCTGAGCATCCTTTTGGCTTTGGCCCAGTCGCTTCACTCTTTCTGGTGCTACTAGTACTAGCCCTCTGCTCTTCCCCAGTAGCCTATTGGACACCTTCTGACCTGAGGGGCTCATGTTCCAGCGTCATATCCTTTTGCCTTTTGGTACTGTCCATGGGGTTTTCATGGCAAAGATACTGGAGTGGGTTGCCATTTCCTTCTCCAGTGGATCACGTTTTGTCAGAGCTCTTTGCTATAACCTGTCCGTCTTGGATGGCCCTGCATGGCATAGCTCATAGCTTCATTGAGCTACGCAAGCCCCTTCGCCACGATAAGGACGTTGACTATCATCTAATTAAGATCTACCATCCTTGTTGTTTTCAGCCCAGTTCTGCCAAAATATAAAGCAGCTTAGCAAGATGTAGGGCATATACATTTAATAAATAAACAAATAAATACATTTTGATATTTTCTCAGTGTAGCTAATAGACCAGTGATGGCAAACCTATGACACGCATGTTAGAGCTGACCTGCCATGACCTTTTGTGTGACAGGTCAACATTCATCAATACCTGACAACTATATTTTAAAAGTGCCCCATTGTTGCCCAATTTTCAGAAACTGCGAAGGCCTCTCAAGAATGGGCAGCTCATGGAGAGATGGGCTACAATCAAATCAAATCAAATCTTCATGGTGCTTTTACAGCCCTCTCTAAGTGGTCAGCATATTGACCCCAACAATCTGGGTCCTCATTTTACCCACCTCGGAAGGATGGAAGGTTGAGTCAACCTTGAGCCGGTCAGGGTCGAACTCCTGGCAGTGAGCAGTGAGTTAGCCTGCATTACTGCATTCTAACCAAAATCAAATCAAATCAAATCAAATCAAATCAAATCAAATCAAATCAAATCAAATCAAATCAAATCAAATCAAATCAAATCAAATCAAATCAAATCAAATCAGCCAAGCCAAGCCAAGCCAAGCCAAGCCAAGCCAAGCCAAGCCAAAAGCCAAGCCAAAAGCCAAGCCAAAAGCCAAGAAAAAAGCCAAGCAAAAAGCCAAGCCAAGCCAAGCCAAGCCAAGCCAAGCCAAGCCAAGCCAAGCCAAGCCAAGCCAAGCCAAGCCAAGCCAAGCCAAGCCAAGCCAAGCCAAGCCATAAGGTCTCTAGACTCTCTGGAGATCATACAAGAGCAGGGTATAGTTTTGAATGGTTTTCAGAGGCTGCAAAGGCTACAGAAGAGCATTCTCCAAAGCTGCTTCAAGAATGAAGGCCACATGTGACACAGAACTGTCTTAATTGGTCTGTACCTTAAAAAATAATAATATGTAAAGCATTGCTTCTCTTTTCCTTGGGGATGGGGTGACACACCAACAGTCAAGTGAGGCAATTTCCAAATTTTTGACATGCTGAGCTCAGAAGGTTCTCCATCACTGTAATAGACAAACTTTTTTTTCTAATATGGATAACAAATTGAATTATTTTGTACTTCAAATCTTGAATTACAAAAAAATGACAGTAAGTCTGATTCACATAGACCAATAGATAGAAAAATATATTTTGTCTTCTTCAAGTGTCATTTCAGCCATTTCAGCCTATGGATCATTTCAGTCTATGGATTTTGCAAAGACATGAGGGTTTTATTCTCGGCAAACCTCACTGCTCATCAGTCTGTCAATTGAATGAGGAATTCCCCAACACGGAAGATGCTCTGAAAAAAACTTATTTTTCTGTCTTCATAAACAAACACCCTCCTGCTGTGATGTCAAAAAGGCAGTTTGAAAAAAAGTACTTTCACAGGGATTGGTATGCCGATAGCCCCTTCAATAATTTGAACTAACATTCAAAGACTTTTCCATTAACTTCTATCAGGAGCTGTAGGATTTGAAATTCAGCATACTTTCAAGATGCTGTGCAATGGTAATTCTGTAGCTCTCTCTCTTTCTCTTTTAGTAATGTAGGAAATAAGTTTAGCGTAATTGTTAATGTGTATGGACCAGAGTAGTAAAGTAAGAAATTTTATAGGATGGATAGAAGATATTACTGTTCTTTCTGGCTCTTTGTGAATTGTGGGGTATCTTAGGAAAAAAGAAAATAAATAAAAATATATTTATCTAGCCATGTCTAAAAAAAAAAGTTTTGAATTCAAATCATATGAGAAAAAAATCTTAAATGGAGGAAGATTGGAAGATATATTTTTTTAAAAAAATAGCATTGAAATGATTTTGTAAGAGGTAGGAAGATCGGCTTACACTGTAAAACTGAAACATTAAGGACACACAAATCATGAAGCAGCATTGATTTTATTTTATTTTTGCCCATCACCAGGGTTACCCAATTCACTCAGGCTTGTCATCGTATCTGTACTAATTTGAAAGACCATGATTAAAATAACTCCCTTGTGTTTTGCAGGAAACAGGGGCCTGGATTGCTGAAGCTGTGAATTTAGCTCTGTTACTGATTCCTCTTGATGAATTTTGGATGGAAAAAGAACATAAATCTTTTTCTAGTATCAGCTGTGATAGTTTGGGGTTTCATTTGTGAATGAATAAATTGTAAAGCAAATTCAATTAGATATGCTGTAGGTCCACCCAGTGGGGAACTAGCACATAACAATTGAAATGGATTGCTGTAGCTTTCTTTCGCATAGCGTAGATACTATTCTTTCAGGTCTATAAGCTTTTCATACCTTCACACAGAATTAGAAGAATTGATCTGCACCAGATTTTGGAGAGGAGAGAAGTATATAGGGAATGACGCTGAGCTGTCAGATACAACAAACAAATTTTGTTGATATATCAAATGTGCCTGTGAGGCGGAGGAGCAGTGGTGTGTGGGAAGGGGCCAGAGAGAATGCCGTTAAAGCAATATCTGACAGTTCAGCATCATTCCCTGGGGATGGGCAGCCCAAGCAGTGCGCGATAGGGGAGGAAGCAACAGGAGCTAGGCCTCCATCGATTAACAGGTCTGAAGTAAAAACGACAGAGCTAATTATAGGTGGGAGGTGGGTGGATGGGCCTATCATGCGCGCAGTGGCCAAATTGATCAATGATGTATAAAGGCGAATATCTCTTCAATGGTAGTTTTTATACTCTGATGATGTTAGCAGAGGCTAATGAAAGCTAAGTGGATAATATATTTTAAGTTCCGGAAATCGCGATGTCTGTCTCTTTATATATATATACATACACACATGTATGTATGTATATATGTATGTATGTATGTTAGGGTGTATTGACCCAGACCCTCAGAATAAACAAGCCGGTAGTGACATGAAGTGATCTTCAACATTCTAATTAATGCAAGAAGCATCATAAACAAAATGCCTGAACTACTCCTCTTATTAAATACTGCCACATTCGACATTATATTTGTCTGCGAAACATGGCTAAACGCATCCCTCCCAGACTCCATTATCACAGTAAGAGACTATCTTGTTTACCGGTCTGACCGTGAAACCCGCAGAGGAGGCGGAGTAGCTATCTTCTACAAAAAGACACTAAACCTAAAAAATATTCAAGTTACACATGAACTCGCTCTTCCTGAAACCATCATCTGCGAACTGTCCTTAAATACCACACTTTGTTTCATACTATGTTACAGAGCCCCTGACTACGACATCACACATGTGAACAAATTAACCGCACTGGTAATGTGGGCAGCCTCCTGCCCATACCCTCTTATCTTTCTTGGTGACCTCAATCTACCTCTTATTCATTGGACCCTAAACGAATGTACGACTGAACCCATCCATGCAACCCTATACAACGCTGTCACTAATCTGGGACTAGATCAACTAGTAACTAACAACACTAGACTCAACAACTGCCTCGTTCTCATCTTCTGCAACAGCTCAAGCTCAATTTATGGACTACAAATAAAAGAACCCTTTTCCAACAGTGACCACAGCATGATTGACTTTTTTCTCAATTTACACCATTACAAAAATCACCTTAATGATGGGACACCCAATTACAACTTCAAAAAAGCCAACTATGATCTCATAGACGCCAACCTCTCATCTCTTGATTGGCAAACTCTATTCTCTGGCTGTAACACTACCAATGACCATTATAACATTTTCTTGCTTGAAGTCAAAAAAACTATCAAACTACATGTACCACTAATAACTAATTTTCAATTCCTGTCCTTTTTTTTTTTTGGAACCCGCACTGCATATTGGACATTAATACAATTGAAAGAGTCCAGAGATATTTCACGAGAAGAGTCCTCCACTCCTCTTCTCGCAACAGAATACCTTATGCCACCAGACTTGAAATTTTGGGATTAGACAGCTTAGAACTTCGCCGTCTTTGGTCCAACCTAAGCGTAGTACATAAAATTATCTGCCACAATGTCCTACCTGTCAATGACTACTTCAGCTTCAACCACAGCAAGACACGAGCACACAATAGATGCAAACTTAATGTAAAGCGCTCCAAACTCAACTGCAGAAAATATGACTTCAGCAACAGAGTGATCAATGCCTGGAATTCACTACCTGACTCTGTGGTTTCTTCCCCAA
This sequence comes from Thermophis baileyi, assembly GCA_003457575.1. Classification (NCBI taxonomy): domain Eukaryota; kingdom Metazoa; phylum Chordata; class Lepidosauria; order Squamata; family Dipsadidae; genus Thermophis; species Thermophis baileyi. Next base: position 8,607,411 of record QLTV01004086.1, on the reverse strand, counting down.
ACCCAAAAAACTTTAACCTTAGACTGTCTACTGTCGACCTCACCCCATTCCTAAGAGGTCTGTAAGGGGCGTGCATAAGCGCACCAGCGTGCCTACCGTCCCTGTCCTACTGTCCTATTGTCCTCATCTATCTGTATCCACTTTGATTATGTTTATGTTTATACCTATACCTGCTATCTTGTACACATTTGACAAACAAACAAATAAATAAATAAAATAAAAATAAAAAACAAAACTGGCTACATAGGAAACATTAAAAACTGCTATAAAAATATATGCCACCAAATAAAGACTGAATGCACCAACTATCACAGCAAACAAGAGGAAAACCTTCTGCACACGAAATCCAACCGTGCCTTCTACAATTTTGTAAACAACAAACTTAAGGACTCGAGATCCATCCCACCCCTAAAAGGACCTAACGGTAAAAACTGTAATGATGAAACAGTTAACGCCAACCTCTTCAACACATTCTTCAGCTCAGTCTTTGTAAACAGCAACGGCTCATGCCCAACATTCCCTAGTCGTACCACAAATAATAATATCGATCTAACACAAATAGATTTCACAGAAGATAACATTGAAAAGGCACTACGCAGCCTAAAACCATCTCTATCAATTGGACCTGATTGGATGGTCTATGTGCATACTTCCTAAAAAAGCTTTCCACTGCTATGGCTGAACCTCTAAGCATAATCTTTGAAAAATCCTTCAGGACCAGCTCCCTACCAAACCTATGGTCACTAGCCACGGTCATCCCCATCTTCAAAAAGGGAGACCCCAGCCTAGTTGAAAATTACAGACCAATCTCTTTATGCTGTATCACCTGCAAAGTCATGGAATCAGTCACAAACCAATCCATTACCCTCCACTTAGAAAGTTACTCTCTAACAAACAATTTGGTTTCAGAAAAAAATTATCCTGTAATCTACAACTACTACACTGCAAAAACATATGGACTTCAAAACTCGATCAGGGCAAAACAATAGACACAATTTACATAGACTTCTGTAAAGCCTTCGATTCAGTGGTACACGACAAACTACTTTTGAAACTAAAATCCTATGGCATCTCTGGACCCCTACATAACTAGATAGCTGCATTCCTGTCAAACAGACAACAAGTGGTCAAAATAGGGAGCGCCCTATCAAATCCCGCACTTGTTAACAGCGGTGTGCCCCAAGGCAGTGTACTAGGACCAACACTCTTTATACTTTACATAAATAAATCAGAACACAAAATACAAGCTGGGCGGATATGACCTCGAAGACGACCCCCACTCTGTTAAGGACCTTGGAGTACTCATATCTAAGGATCTAAGTGCCAGTCTCACTGTAACAGCATTGCCAAAAAAGCATTAAGAGTTGTTAACCTAATCTTGCATAGCTTCTTCTCCGGTAATATTGAACTGCAAACTAGGGCATACAAAACTTTTGCTAGACCAATTCTTGAATACAGCTCATCTGTCTGGAACCTGCACTGCATATCGGACATTAATACAATTGAGCGTGTCCAGAGATAATTTACGAGAAGAGTCCTCCACTCCTATGCTTGCAACAGAATACCTTACACTACCAGACTTGAAATTCTGGGCTTAGAAAGCTTAGAACTACGCCGCCTTCGGCATGACCTAAGCATAGTTCATAAAATTATCTGCTACAATGTCCTACATGTCAATGACTACTTCAGCTTCAACCACAACAATACACGAGCACACAACAGATACAAACTCAAAGTGAACCACTCCAAACTCGATTGCAGAAAATACGACTTCGGCAACAGAGTGGTCAATGCCTGGAACTCACTACCTGACTCTGTGGTTTCATCCCCAAAATTGTAACCTTAAACTGTCTACTGTTGACCTCACCCCATTCCTAAGAGGTCTGTAAGGGGCGTGCATAAGCGCACCAGCGTGCCTACTGTCCCTGTCCAAATGTTCCCTTTTATTTGTACTCATTTTATGTATTCAAATAATGTTATACTTATGTATATTATCAAATACGTACTTGACAAAATAAATAAATAAATAAAATGTTCCTCATTTCTACACTCGAAAGAATCTTATGGAAAAGAACTGAAAGTGGTGCTAGGGATAGTTGGGAGAATAGGAAATTCATGGAAAAATCTCTTTCTATTGTTTTATGAGAGCCTCTATTGAATCTTTCAGCTCCAGAAGTCACAAAGGGGAAAGGAATGGAATGGAATAGAATTCCATGCTTAATCTTGCTGATCATTATGTCATGGAAAGTAAAATATCTAGGGAATTGATTTCTTTCCCTAGGATCATAGAATAGAAAAAGATTCAATTCAAATCTTCAATTTGGTTGTTAAGAAATGGTTTAATTCAGACAGTGTTGGAAGCTGTTGACTTCTAGTGCTGGCTGATTTTGAAGCAAGGTTCCTAAGCCAGAAAGTTCATGTCTTCTTTCTTTATGTCATGAAAAATCTAAAAACACCCCTTTTTAACCTAACTGGATTTGTGAGCACGTTAGAACTTGCTGAGCAGGTGAAGCCTGCCAACTGCCATGAAAAAATAAAAAATGATTTGGAGGTTTAGATGATAACTTCCTTTAATATTATGTTTCATTTTTTAAACAGAATTAGATGACATTTGCTGACATGGTAGGCTCTTCAGGAGCAATAAAGCCTCAAAACTGGAATAATAATAATAATAATAATAATAATAATAATAATAATAATAATAATAATAATAATAATAATAATAATAATAATAATAATGATAAAAGTAGCTATGGGGGAATGTGTGTATGAGGAGCTATTACTGTTTTATGGTGATTGATATTTGTGGATTTCTACATCAGCTTCAGCTCTGTGCTAAATGAATAACAAACTATTTGGTTTCTGAAATTGAGTAGACTTACTAGACATCTGGCAAAAGGATGCCATGTCCTCTGTCTGGCAAGCATAGCCTTAAAATCAAATATTGTCCAGCTTTTTGAGTATGTAACTATACATCCTTTCCCCCAACTTCCCTAGTAAGTCCAACCACAAATTAACAAACCTCACCTGAAGTTTCCCACAGGAAGCTTCAACCCTGAAGCAGAATTGTCTGCTGTGGGATTTATCCATCAAATACTCATCATCAGTCATCCTTCCAAAGTGTGGACTGAGAAAAGGTGTATTGACAGACTTTAATGAGAAGAGTTAAAGGAAATATAAACTTTCTGTTATAAGGATTAGAAATGAATTTGTCAGATTGGACCCATTGACTTGTGAAGTGGGCTATCTCTCAAGGTGTGAGGTGCAAATAACCAGACCCACATATGTAGAGTTCAAACTAACTACTGCCAATAATACAGGAATCTTCCCAGACTGGCATCTTTTGTCTGGGAAAGACTAAATAAGGTTCAAAGGCATTTAGGGGACAGACCTTGCCCTCTTGTATTTATTCAGTGACTCCAGGTTAATTTCCTGCTTGAGCCCTCTTCCCAAGTGGGACTGTTGCTTTCCAATACAGGGGTGTCGATCAGGGATTTTATGAAACTGCTGTCAAGACTTATAAAGCCTGCAGAGGTTATCCTTTTGGCTTTTATATTTGGGGATAAATGATGGTGCTAGAAATGTCTCAGTTTGGTCTCTGGAGTTCAAGGAATAGCAATAGCAATAGCACTTAGACTTATATACTGCTTCATAGTGCTTTACAGCCCTCTCTAAGCGGTTTACAGAGTCAGCATATTGCCCCCAACAATCTGGGTCCTCATTTTACCCACCTCGGAAGGATGGAAGGCTGAGTCAACCTTGAGCCGGTGAGATTTGAACCGCCGAACTGCAGCTAGCAGTCAGCTGAAGGAAAGAAGCTGAAGAACCTTGAGGCTCAGGTGGTATAGTCATCATTCTTCTTGATCCATAGAAGAAAACATGAAATGGAATTAAGAATACTGCAGGGAAAGTCTAGGTTCATTAATAGAGTTAATGGGAAACAGTTGATTCCTGGAATTACAATCTGTTTTACCTGAATAATAAACTTCTGAAAGAAAAAGGTTGAACTTCATAACTCTTGTGTTTGGACAAAATATTACACTTGACCAGAAAGGCTTTAAATTAAATACTTCAGGGTTGAATGTGAAAATTCAGAAGTAGGAATTTCAGATAAGTATAAATGCTTCAAGTATAAGTGAAAGAGTAAGCAAACAGGACTCTATTAAATTACTCATTGAAAGATCAGGAAGAACATTGACTCATAACAATCAGGTCCTTTGTTGTCTCTGTACTAAACTGAAGCAGATGGGAAGTAAACAAGATGACCTTGAATTCTTATTACATGAAAGCAAACAGTAATCTAAAACTTCCAATCATGAAAATAATTGTAGACAATAATTGAGACTTGGTAGGATGATTTTCATGATTGGAATACAGAAATTGAAGGATACAATTTGTTCAAAGGGAAGAGAAGCAATAGAAAAGGAAGAGAAAGAGTTGCATTGTTTGTTAAAAAATACTAACATCTGTACAGAAATCCAAAGGAATGAACTTGGTGGTCTTAATGAGAACATTCTGGTTAAAATTAATGGAAGGTGGAATGCTGCTGCTAATGTATACTACTTTCCAACCAGCCAAGAAGAAAAGTAGATGACGTTTTTTAAACACAAATTGTATTGTTTTGCATTAACGTAGTAAAAGAATGGGAGTTAAAAACCCTAACATCTGTGAGAAGACAACATCTGCAAAGGATGTCTGGCAGAGGTGGGATTCAGCAGGCTCTGACCAGTTCTGGAGAACCGGTAGTGGAAATTTTGAGTAGTTCGGAGAACCGGTAAATACCACCTCTGACTGGCTCTGCCCCCATCTATTCTCTGCCTCCCGAGTCCCAGCTGATCGGGAGGAAATGGGGATTTTGCAGTAACCTTCCCCTGGAGTGGGGTGGGAATGGAGATTTTACAGTATCCTTCCCTGCCACGCCCACCAAGCCACGCCCACCAAGCCACATCACGCCCACCAAGCCACGCCCACAGAACCGGTAGTAAAAAATATTGAATCTCGCCACTGATGTCTGGGTGATAGTTTTCTCTTTCAGAGGGTGGAGGAAAACATGAAGGTATCAGCTATTTTTTAGCTAATTTTTTAGCTGCCCAGAGATATATGACCAGGGTGGCATCAAATATATCAAATCAATAATTTGTGACCAATAAAGAAAGATGTTGAGCGCAAAGAGGAGATTTATTCAGATAGGTTCAAACAAAGAAAAGAAGAATCAGCATATTGTGTGTTCAGTTAAGATAGCAAAAGATGAGAAATTCAGCTCTTCAACTCCTATTTTATTTCATTCTTTTCTGAAAAGAAGATATGTGTTACTGCTTTGTTGTGAAGCCCTGGCTGAAACTTCCACTTTGTGTTTGATGCAGATACACAGAATATCTACAAATCTCCCTGGCCAGATCATCTCAGAAAACAGCCTGGCTGAACTTCTGCTTATTATCTTTGAGAAATCCCAGAGAAGAGATGAAGTGCCAGAGAATGAATAGACAACAAATGTTATCTTCTAAGAGGGGGAAAAAAAGGGGGACCCCCAACCAGTCAATTTGACACTGAATACTGCTAAGATTCTAGAGCAGATCTGTGAACACTAAGAGTTCACAGATCTAATAATGCAGGGATTATTAAAAATCAGGACAGATTTGCAAAAGAAAAACAAGTTTTATCATATTAATTTAATTTTTATACCGTTTGCTTCATTGGTAGATTGTGGAAATAGTACATTGATTTTAGCAAAACATTCATCAAAAGACTCCATGACATTCTGATTAGTAAGCAAAAAAACTATAGGCCGGATGGCATGATTAAATGGATATTCAATCATGCTCAAAAAGAGTTCATTACTAATTCCTCATCAAACTCAAGAGAAACATCAAAAGGGATTCTACAAAGTTAAGTCCTGCAACCTATACATAGAACATTTTGGTTAATGTCTTGGATGAGGGGAGAAAAGACTTCTTTTGCAGCTGATACAAAATTGGGTTGGACAGCTAATATTCAAGAAAAGGAAAATTTGGAATTATCATGATAGGTTACTAGAAATAGCAATGTGAAGTTTAATAAATTCCACTTTTTCACTTAGGAAACAGAAATCAGTACTCAAGTAAAGAATGGAGTATTATCTGGCATAATAGTAATACTTGTGGGGCAGGGGTGGGTTCTAACTTACCTCGCTGCCGGTTCTCTTCCTCCCATGCCGCGTGGCCGCACCTCGTGGGCGCGCGCGCATGCGCAGTGCAAAAAAATAAAAAAATAAAAAAAATTTAAAAAGCTGAAAACAAGATGGCGACGCATGTGCAGTGCCGGAAACTCGGCTTATGCGCGTGCGCATGCGCAGAAGAAAATAATTTTTTAAAAAAAAATTCCAAAAAATAAAATAAAAAAAATTCAAAAAAAATATGGCGGCGCTCACGGACTGGCACCGACCGAACCGGATCTGTGACATCATCGTGATGTCACCAGCGGGTCGCCACCAGTTCAGGCGAACCGGTCCGAACCGGGAGGAACCCACCTCTGTTGTGGAGGGGGGGGGAAACTTGAAAGAGGTGCTAATTACAAATTAAATATGAATAAGTGTGCATAAATGCATTCTATAAATTTATAGAATGCATAATCCAAAGTATAGTTAGTAAATCATAGCATGTAATTGTGCTTTATTCTGTAATGATTTGAGCCCACTTGAAATATGGATAACAGAAGTTTTAAGGGAATTGGAGCATGATCTGAGAAGTGGAATATGGATGATCAGACCTAGAAACCAAGTCCGATAAGGAGTGATGGGAGGTTCTGATCTGCTTAGCCTGGAGAAGACTAGCAAAGGATGGGATAACACTCTCCAAAAATCTAAAAGGATGTCACATAAAAACATGCAGTTGAACATCTGAGACAGGAACAGAAATAATGGATTTAAGGTAGAGAAAGGAAGGTTCTACTTGAATGTTTGGGAAGCCCCCCAAGGCCTGCTCCCACCTTCCTAACAGTAGGAGTAACTAGCAATAGCACTTAGACTTATATACCGCTTCACAGTGCTTTACAGCCCTCTCTAAGTGGTTTACAGAGTCAGCATATTGCCCCCAACAATCTGGGTCCTCATTTTACCCACCTCGGAAGGATGGAAGGCTGAGTCAACCTTGAGCCTGGTGAGATTCAAACTGTCAAATTGCAGGCAGCCAGTGATCAGCAGAAGTAGCCTGCAGTACTGCACTCTAACCACTGCGCCACTGCGGCTCATGTAGTAATTCAGTAGTAGAATCAATTACCTAACTAGGTTCCTCTTTGCTAGATCTGTTCAAGTAAAAACTGGAGAGAAGCAGATGTGCTCAGGAAAGAATTTGAACTTTCATATCTATTAGAACAGTTTGGAATATGATTAGTTTTCATTTGAAAAAGTAATCACTGTAATTTAGTTGCACAAACACAGAACACTGTGATCCCTGAGCAGATAATGTTCTTCATTAAAACAGAGTAAATAACTTTGTACTTTGGGGCAAATATATCACGATAATCAGAATGCAATGTATTATTTTAAAATACTCTTTGCAATTATATTTAGATCAAGAATATCATCCTATACATACCTATTCAAAATTAATTCCTACTAAATCCCAGATTAGTTGATAGGCTTGTAGTCTTAGAGATCAAAATGACAATGAAAAGAAAAAAACTTCATCTCTTGGGAAACACAAATATGAAAATTAATGTTTCCAAAGTAGCTTGATGCTCATGTCTTGTAAATTGGGGGGAGAATTATTTCAGAATAATTTTGATAAGTAGGTAAGGTATACATACAATGCATTTCAATGGATATAAATAACTAGCGCACTTACAGAGCCTCAGGACTGAGATCTAATGCAACGGATCTTCCAGAAATGGGATCCTGTGTTCCTAAGGACACATAGAATTGCTATAATTCCTTCTAAGCACTCTCCCTTTGCATCATAATAGGCTTGAAATGTTGCCTATGCAACATTATACCAACTGCTAACCACTGATGCGGTGGCTCAGTGGTTAAGACGCTGAACTTTTCGATCAGAAAGGTCGGCAGTTCGAATCCCTAGCGCCGCGTAACGGAGTGAGCTCCCGTTACTTGTCCCAGCTTCTGCCAACCTAGCAGTTCGAAAGCATGTAAAAATGCAAGTAGAAAAATAGGGACCACCTTTGGTGGGAAGGTAACAGCGTTCTGTGCGCCTTCAGTGTTTAGTCATGCCAGCCACATGACCACGGAGACATCTTCAGACAGCGCTGGCTCTTCAGCTTTGAAATGGAGATGAGCACCGCCCCCTAGAGTCGGGAATGACTAGCACATATGTGCGAGGGGAACCTTTACCTTTAACCACTGACACATTATATTGAGAGGGAAAGGGAATGTCATCCAATGGCTCAGAATCTTTGGGAAATTAGACATTATTTTTGCCTGCTTCTTAATTCAAAATCAAGTCTATACCTTAACAGAACTCACTTGGCAAATGAAAGTGCGAAGATGCTTTCAGTGAAGATTCTCAGTCATCTAGGTAGAGTTGTCTGCAAGTGGAGTCATAGCAACTGAACTTCTTTTCTTGTTGATTCAAAACGTTCAGAACATTTTACTGCTTATCCAAGTAGCTTCTTCCATCTGAAGAGATGACTGATTGTTTATGATTACCTCCATTGCTAAAACCTACTTCACCTAAATTCAACCAAATTGCTTTAAAATACAACATAATGTTATTAGGCATGCAAATAATTTTGTGCACACTCGGCTCCTAGCAAAGCATTGGCAACTTGTTGGGTAGCCCTTAAAAAAGGCAGAATCACAGCTTATTTATACCTTTGGCCTACTATATTGCAAAGGCAAGGCGAAGAAAAAGGCATATCCAATTGCAGCATGATGTTGAAATGTTTTTGATAATCCCATCTCGGTGACTTATTATTATTTATTCCTTTCTACTAGGTTGGCATGTTAGCTGTACAATTTTTGAGATATGTTCAGTGCATATAAACGATCTGGTTTATTGGGCCACAGGTTTGTGACTGATTCTTCTCCCTACGACCACATTCAGCTTGCTGTGAATGTTTTCTTACAAGGACACTTAAAGCGATTGGCATAGATGGTAGATGGGCATCTCATAGGCTTGGAAATGAATGCAGCTGGCGTATGTCAAGGGGGGGGACTTTTTACCACTGCAAATGTACCAGATGTTTTCCTGCAGGGTCCTTGGTGCTCTCTGAGCTTGGTTGTTTTCTTGCAGATATTTCATTACTCAAACTAGGTAACATAATCAGTGCTGATAGGGAGTGGGCTTTGCTCTCATTTTATATTCTAGCGGCTTGCCCTGTCAGTGTACATAGGAGTTGTCTTGGCTGTTCCTTGGTTGGTCTGTTCTTTACTGTTAACTTGTTTGGTAATTCCTTGATTGGAGTATTGTTTGCCTCTTGATTGTTGGTCTAATGTTAATCTTGGTTTTCCTGATTTTTCATTCTGCCTTCTCATTTCCACACTTTCCATGAATAAATATTACACTTTGTTTACTTTGTCCAATTCTCTCTAATACTGAATCATTTTCATTATTTTGGGTAGGCCTCTTAATTCAAAGAGATGGGAGCATCAGGACCTCTATTTTTTAAAATCACAATATATTATATATCTAATAGTGATACACATACATATTTCCTGTTTTAAAAAACTTCTTTTAAAGCAGTCCATATTATCTCATATGTTGCGGAGAAAAATAATTAGAGGTGAAATGAATCTTGTTTCCCTGCCCTCAATCCTCATGAATAAGACCGGAGTCCAGGAAAGAATAAAAGCAATATATTTGCATAACAAAAATAAGAACACCTAAGTCTGTGTCTACATGGTGAAGAACAAAGAGAACAAAAAGAACAGAGGAAAGATTAACACATGCGCAGTACAGGTATCACATGAGAACTTCATATCAGTATAAAGTGTCATTTCAGAATAAGAGTCCTGCTGACAAATTAAAATGAACGTAGTGACATCATATCCAGAAAAGGTTAACCTTGCCAAAGAGCCATGCCAGCAAGCCTACCACTACTAGCCCAGAAAAGCAAATTGTCAGTGGATGGTGAACTCTATTTTTTTAAAAAAATATGTTTAACCTTTTAAATAACTTTTGGAAAAAAATATTTCTATATTGGAGGAGATGGTCTGCTTTGGTTCAGCACATCTTCCATATAGGTTCGGTTGGAAGGTTGCTGCTATATTCTGTATTTATTCCTGCCTAAAGAGAGGTATAGAAGAATGTTTCCAACATTTATTGCAGGGGATTCGTATCTGATTGGAATCTGACAAGGTTAATTTGTTAAAGAAAGATACAATCTAGAAGGAGAAATTTTCTCTTACAAAGAGAAGGGAGAACTATTAATCAATGGAACTTGAGTTGTGGATGCTTCATCACTGGAGGTTTTCAAAAGTAAATTGGATAGCCATTTGACTGGGATAGTATAAGGTCTCTTCCCTTGAGCAGGGGGTTAGACTAAAAGACCTCCAAGGTCCCTTCCAACCCTATGATTTTATGTTCCATGATCAATCATGCTTTCTTAAATCCCAGACTGCCAAAAAATGATGCAGCTGCAACCATTTTTTTTTGCTTTTGAATTTTTGAATTCAAAGGGGGTTGAATTGAATTTTGTTTCCTTTGAACCTTGAATCAAAATATTGAATTAAATTATTCACTGTACAATCTCAGCCCTCAAACTCCAGTCAGATTTTGCTTGCTTCCCATGTTCCTATGAATTTCCCAGTTATGAGCAAACCAGTGTTTCGTACTCTTGTTTTATTAAGTTTGTAACTGAGACTCTGAAGCTTGGTACAGTCTCAGAAAGACTCCATAAGAACCCCATAATTTCAAGAGTGGTATTCTTGGCAGGGGGGTTTTCAGAGCTAAAGTGTGATGGAGAAGGCAGGATACTGCACAGCAATTATGTAGCTTTTGATGGATGGCGTCATTGGCGGCAAATGCTACATGCCCCTCCAATCTGTGCAGCACCAGAGAAGGTACAATGTACAGCTTGTGAAATTTTGTCCTTGCTATCTTTTCAGATGTCTTGATGCTTCCATCCCTTGGAAATTAGTCAAAATAATAAGGAATAAATTGCCTATTTTTCTCAGATCGGTTTTCCAGCTTCCCTCCCTACAACCCTGTTTTTATCTCCCAAAGCTTCACAGTGCAGCTTCTCGTCACTTATCTGTTCATCCCTAATTCTGTATTATATGTGCAAAGTAACAAAGAATGCATCCCTTCAACCAAGCAATTCACATTACCTCACAGCCTGCTTTTGATTTCTCAGCCTTCTCTTCAGTCCTGAGTGAAACTTCTTCAAGTTGGGTGACTTTGGTTTTCCAACTTTGGCATTGTACTGTGGGAGGCGGCTAGGAAGGAACACAAAGGGGTACAATCCAAAACAGTATGGTTGATTCACTTTACACTCAGAAGTGGGGCTATTTTATTTCATGTACCAGCTTCAAGGGACACAGACCACCTTCACAGCTTTGCAGTCAAATTTATAAGCAAGTTAAAAAACATATGCGCCAATATGAAAACTTGGATTCCTGAAGAAAAAGGATCCTAGTCTTTAGGTATTTTTTTTAAAATAATGAGAACCACTCATTATTTTTTCCCCTGACCTCTAACCAATCACCCGTTATTAAGACCATTTCATTTATTGAGTGATTGCTAGGTCTGGAAAGTTTTATTGAGTCTTCATGAAGAAATGAATCTAAATTAAGTCAATTTTATCTGCTTGCCCTTTTTGGCATGCTTGACATCTGAAAACTCTAAAATAGGTACTGAGATTTCTCTTTGCAAAAACAGTGCTAATTCCTTCAGAAAAGCAGGCACTTCAATGTGCTTTGATACGATATCTAATAAAGCTTCATACTAATTTGCCCAGACAAATTATGCTAATCTATCTATTATCTTAAATCCCATCAGGATTCTCCTTTTAAAAAAATAATTGCATTGCCTATTGAACTGAAAATTATAAAGCATCCAATCTTGGAGATACGCTATATATTTTTGCTAGAATCCCATTTGTCTGATAAGGTCCTCACTGCTACATTTTCTCTTCCGGTTGTCCTATCATAAATAACACTTTGCAGTGACAAGCAGTAGTACTGAATGCTGCAGTATTATTACAAACAACATACAGTAATACAAAATAGACTTATCCTAGAAGATTCAGTAGGCATGACATTTAAATCTAGAACATTTGCCATTTAAAAAAATACACCACTATTAAATTCAAGCAACACTCATTTTTCGAAACATCTTACATTTTTAAAAGTCCAAGGCCATTCACGAAAGGTACTGGTTCACACGTCTATCACATTGAGGGTAGATTTTATATAATTAAAAGTGTGTTGCAGAACCTGGTTTTCTGTTTGAGTTCATTTTATTTAAGAGAATAACAGAATCAGAGGGGATCTTCTAGTCCAACCCCGTTCAAGATGGTGAACATACCTAATATTTCTATTTTCCCCACAATAGCCCTGTGTGAGATGGGCTGGTCTGAAAGTTAACTGGGCCAAAGACATCCAGCTTGCTTTCATGCCTAAGGTAGGACTAAAATTCAGTCTCCTGGTTTCTAGCATGATGTCTTAACCACTACACCAAACTATCTCTATCCTGTTGTTCTGCTACAAATGAATTCTAAGTATGTAGAGGCAGTAATAAAGAGAAACCACATTATTTGCCAACATTGCCTTTATGTAGCAAAGCCCAACAAAGCTGTTTCTCATGGTACAAAATATCCATCAATTGGGGCATCAGGATAGTTCATTTGCATGTGAAATCACATCAATTAAGCATCATAGAGGAAAAAAAATGCCTAAATCTGGAATGTAGTTTATAATACAAATATCAGAAATCTGTATGTGTAAAGAAGTCTGAACTTCTTACACTGTAAGATATTTAATAGGTAAGTCCAAACAATGTATGAAGAGCTCTGCAGTAACTCAGGGTTTTTTTTTTTGGGGGGGGGGGTTGGAAGTACAAAAAAAATAATGCTATATTTGTTCACCAGTATTGCTCAATGAGATACTTAAAAATGCCTACATTTGTAATAAGCTTGTAAAGAACATATGTTAGCCATTTCATTTTGTTATTCCCTAACACTAAAATAAGTCATTACTGCATTTTTTTAATGGTGTACATGGTTTCCATGTCAATTAAATCATTGTTTTTGTCATTATGGCTGGAATCCGAACGCAATATTTCTTGATGACCATGACACTGTAGTTTAAACTGCTTAAATATAAGATGGATTCTACTACATCATAATTTAAACAATGTTTGCTCAGTGGGAATAAATCTTTATTCAAATAAATAGCTAAGCAATTCTGTAGTGGACAATATTACAGTAAAGGAAATTACTAAAAGGAAAAATGTTGTAAGAACATTTTGAGAAAATTTAATCTGTGTGTTTTATACTAGACTGGAATACTGATATTTGTCAAAGCTATTTTCTAAAACAAGCTTTTGATGAACTACTGGAATTCTCAATTTTAGCATAAAAAGCACTTTCCCACATGTATATAAGATGACAGAACTATTTACAAAGTATATATAAAATGAAATAAACACAATAACTTTGAGCCTGGATAGACGTTTGGATTGTAAAGAAAAGGAATTGGAGGATTATAAAAATGCTGAAAAATTATATATGGGATCCATTTTGTGTTTGCTTTCAGATTAAATGTTATTGTGAGAAATTTTCTATTTTGCTAAGTTGATAAAATGGGAAATGTTTGTCATTTAAATTTGTTGCTGTATATTACTGTGGGAAAACATATTAATGATTTCACTTTCTTTTGTCAATAAAAATTTCTGAACTACAAAAATTTTCAAAAATAACGTTTTGCAGGTTATAGGACTGAAAAGAGTTTTACATTTTAAATAGCATAATTAGCTTGTTTGAAAGCTGAAGCTTTTACAGGTCAATGTAAAAATGTATTTAAGAGTCCTATAAAAAGAAACACAAAAAGAACACTTAGTTATTGTTGCTCCAGACAATAATTCAAATATTAATCTTGAAAGACAGCAGCCCAACAGTTGATTTCTGGTCCCAGTTTAAACATCCCAAGTAAAAGCTTTCAGTTCGGCTCATTTAAGTCCAATAATTAAGACAGTCAGCTCAAAACACAGAAATGAGGGCGAAGACTCCATATAATAAAGCACAGGGATATGCTACTAGAAGTTGTTGTCCTTCCATTGCTAAGGCTGAAATGAAGAGCTTGGAGGCCGAAAAACTACACCATCCAATAATTCCAGCAGCAAGAATAATTCCCATCATGCCCCTGAAAACAACAATAACAGGAAAGGAAACAAGCGCTGATAATATTACATAACTTTGTACAGTATATATCAGAACAGTTTTACATTGGAGACATGCCAAGTGTATTATCCAATTTTACAGATTTTAAGCACTAAATTATTTTCTGGCCAAAACTGTTGTTAACATTCCTAATTTAAATGTTCAAAAGCCTCCACCTAGAGACTGTCAATACAAAAATCTTGCCATAAAACTAATACTTATATGGATCTCAGTAAATTTGGAAAATGTATACATACCTGAATGTCATTCAGCTTTATGTAACACTTTAGAGCGTTGAATTACATAACTATGATCTTGTTCTGAATTCGGTGAAATCAGATAGTGTTTCCTTTTAATAAGCTTCAGAAATTTACCCACTTTAGAAAGACACTCTGAATAATTTTTCCTGACTAACGTAAAATGTTAGGGAATTGTTGCAAAGAAAAAAAAATAACGATAGAAGCTTGTATTGTACTTTGTATTACAGCATTACAGTTTCTTATTTACTGATAATTAAAATGATTTTGAAGAGAAGAAAATGAGAGGGGACAGGGAACCTTGTTAATGGGAAAGGACACATCCGCAGGACCAGACTGCCCACTTCTGGACTAAAGGATCCAACACAAAATACTGTGCTGAGAAGCTACTATTCCATAGTTTTAAAATAAAATGTTTGTGGTACTTGCGTTTTGAAAGTGCTACAGTATCACATACTTTTTTTACTGGCTACATTTTGTTATTTGGATTGGGAGGTAGAATTTTAAAGAATGCTCAAAAAAAGTTTTCTTTATAAGCAAGATAACAAATTGCAAAAAAAAGAGTAAAAATTCAAATGATTTTCCCAGTATTATTTGATTAAAAAGTGTTCCTTTCATGGCAAATAGGGCCAAAAATACAAACACTCTATAAATTTAAAAAAAAATGCAAAAATCAAATTCAGTTTAAAATTATACATAGTAAAGTATTTTTTTTATTCTACATAAATTCACATTCATTTGAGTACAATTTTATGATGAGCAATAATATACAGTATTATTAAATGGCATTGTAATGGTCTTTGGTATTACTTACTGTAGGGAAAATACAATTGCAAAGCTTGAAAGTATGATCATAGGAAGAAGACAATATCCTAGGACACTTGCAACACAACCAAATGAGACACCTGTCATACTCATCAGATTCAGGAGACAGAACATTCCTAGACACCCTATTGCACTAATTCCATATACATAGCCGAACTGAATTTTTCCAGCCTAAAAATAACCCAAAAAAAAAAGGGAGAAAGGAGAAAATACATTAACGTTCTGGATGTATTTTAGGAAAAGATTTTGCAAAGAGACAAATAAATCATACAAAATAAAATCAAGCGAGTACCAGATACCTTTTCGGTAACAATAAACATTTTTGAAACTTTAGAAATAAGATTATCTTCGTATTATTTCACATGCATGTTTCAAACTTTTTTACATTATTTAAAAAAAAATAGGTTTCCCACATAAAATTAGTGTCAGCATTCCACTGCTTTATATAATTCAACCAAGTTTAGAGGGAAATACCAGCATTACAAATACCTGTTTAGTGTAGTAAATGGGAATATCCCGCAACAGTTCTTGTCTTTCTCACCTTGTGGATCAGGGATAAGGCTCCAAATAATGACCATAAGACTGTAATTCACATTCTTCAATAGAAATTATATTCAACCCTGTGCATCATTGTTTCTATAAATTATTGATATTTAAATGATCAAGTCTTGATTTCTGTTTGCTTTAAACTGGTAACTAATATTCCAAACAGCTGTACTTCACTTCTAAATTGGTTCACTAGACAGATACTTGTATTGCTGGTATTTCCCTCTAAACTTGGTTGAATTATATAAAGCAGTGGAATGGTGACACTAATTTTATGTGGGAAACCTATTTTTTTAAATCCAGAGTAGAAGAGGTATTTTGGCAGGTGCCTGGGTGTGCTTGCTGAATTTGTCCGAGGTGGCGCAGTGGTTAGAGTGGCGCAGAGCCGAGGTGGCGCAGTGGTTAGAGTGCAGTACTGCAGGCTACTTCAGCTGACTGCTAGCTGCAGTTCAGCGGTTTAAATCTCACCGGCTCAAGGTTGACTCAGCCTTCCATCCTTCTGAGGTGGGTAAAATGAGGACCCAGATTGTTGGGGGCAATATGCTAACTCTGTAAACCGCTTAGAGAGGGCTGTAAAGCACTATGAAGCGGTATATAAGTCTAAGTGCTATTGCTATTGTCAGCACCTCCTTAATAACATTGTGCCGTTTCCTGTGCTTGCTCACAGTGGCCACCATGATTTCAGGAATAGAGAACCACAGTGAAGTATAAAAAAGTTAGTAAACCCTGTTGCCGTCTCCTAAATGCTTTCTTTTTAAGGAGGTGTGCCTTAATTAAGTGCCGATAGATGCAGTAAGTATACCCCATCTCTTCCAAAGCATCCTCTCCTCTTTGGATAGCTACGCATCCCTACAAGCTAGTTTTATAGAGACTTTTAAAGCAACAGATTAAGCACCACTTAAGTATTTTTAAGGAGCATTATTCATAAAAGTAATCCCAGAGATGTATCATTAATGCCTAAGTCTATATAAAAACACTATATCCATTAAAAAAGAAGAAAAAAAGGGGAAGGGAGAGGAAACTGTAATTTCCTACCGAATTTTGAAGAATTTATATTTTTATGAGAATTTATATATCACCGGGCCATTAACCGGGGGTTGGGGACCCCTGTTCTAAATTACTCGAGTGTAGTAAATGGGAATATCCAGCAACAGTTCTTGTCTTTCTCACCTTGTGGATCAGGGACAAGGCTCCAAATAATGACCATAAGACTGTAATTCACATTCTTCAATAGAAATTATATTCAACCCTGTGTAGCATTGTTTTTATAAATTACTGATATTTAAATGATCAAGTCTTGATTTCTGTTTGCTTTAAACTGGTAACTTTCAAACTGACAGGACTATATCTATAGTAATGAAATCTTACCAACAATAAGGTGGCTCCAAAGGCTAGGCAGAAGACCATAGGTCCTGCCAGATCAGTTTCATTCATAATGTTGCCATCTGCAGCTTTTAATGGGTGCAGTACTGTTAAAGTCTTCTGCCAGATATGGTCAAAATTTATTCCTAGTTCTGTAGATCAAATTAAGAACACAGATTTAATGGGTTAATAAACTTAAAGAGTCCTTCTCAATTATAGTTGCATCCCTTGTGGATTACAAAATGTAGAACGTTCAAATAACAATAATTGACAACAGAAAATGATCAACCACCCAGATAAGGAAAAACTACTAAACCAATTACAGAAACATAAAAAGCATATCAGAAAAAAGGCTCATAACCCATTCTGCCCCTGCACCTGCTGAAACAAGAGAGATCTTCAGGGCTTTGCAGAAGCTTTGGATTATAGAAGTGGATCCACACTTCTGTACTAAATTGGAGATCCTCTTAGATCACCAAAGGTCAGAGATCAAGTATATAACTAGCTGCATTATCTTAATTTGTAAAAGGTCATCCTATTTCAATTTCATATGGTTTTTTCCTTTTGGTTTATTTAAGCAAAAGATCTTAAGATCTTGATCTTAAGAGATCATGCCACTTAATTAATTGAAATTAAATTAAATACCAAAGATGAAGTGAAATTAAATGTTAAAAACTGCTCTTTACATTAACATACATACATGCACACCAACTTTATCATCAGCTATGATTACTCCTTTGTAGATTGGAACATGTATTTTGGCTGACATGGAAATTCTGCAAGGAATAAAAATCAAACCTTCTAGTAACGGAGGTTCATCCTCAAAATTGCTTCCATAGAAAGATTGTGATGAAGATGGAGTGTATGCTGGTGTTGGCTGAAAAATTTGACCAGTGTATGGCTGTTGAGGTTGTATCATCTCTGGAGGGACATATCCACCTTGCTGAGTATACTCATAGCCACCATATTGCCTGCAGAAAACAGAACTTAAATGTTTATCATATGAAAACAGAATCTTTCTTTGCCATGGAGACAAGTTTAAGGCACTGCAATATTAGCCAAGCCCCAAAGTACCCATTCCATAACAAATGCATCATTGTACAATGATTATCACATTGATACAAACTGTAAATATTCTATATAGTCCCTGAAGAAACTTTTTTTATTAAGTTTGTTTGCTGCCCACCTCACCACAAGAAAATTAATGGAATATATTTATATAAACATTGTTTATATAAAGAAAACAGATACATCAATGTTTGAAACATATCAAAATTATTTACAGGATAATTTTGATTAAAATTACATGCATTTATTTGACCTTACTTTCTAATACGACAAAATACAATTTCTCACTTTAAATTTGTTATAACTTTCCAACGTATCCAACGTTTTTCTCAAATTATTACCAAGTAAAACTCAGATATTATAATATAGTCCTTCATATCCTCAAATATTTTAATATAGTCCTTCTTCCAAGATAATCTAGACCATTACTTTGCTTTCCCATCTGCTGCCATATAAAATAATTGATACTAGCATATACTTCAGGTTTTGTGACATAGGTCACCATGTATCTATTGTGACATATAGGGACACTGCTAGACTTAAGGAAGAGGAGTTTTCAGTGTCAGTATTTTCAGAAAACTTTCTTGCAAGTAACCAATAATGTATACTTAAAGAGAAATTTTATACTGAAGAATGATTAACCCTTGCAACTTCGGATTCAAATATTTTATTTGAATCAATAAACTAATGATAGGTACATTATCTGGTAAGTGTGCCACATATTAAGAAGTACTGTGGCAGTTCATACTTGCTGTATAAAAGAAGAATTCAATATGCATTAACATAACATTACTAGTATTAGCCTAACTAACAGCATTTACAACAAACAGGTTATAAGTAATCTTGGTTGAACATCAGTAAATGCTGCTGTTCGACTCAATTTTTACATTCAGCCATTTTCTGAAATTCTTCTGATCCTGCACTATGGATTTATCTTAGGAGTTTGTTGTTTCCAGGAGATTGAAGTTATTCTGAGAAATGTGATCTACATAAATAAAACCCTTCAGATATAAAAGTGGCATGATTGTCAGAAATTAAATAAAATTGAAAACTTCAGCCAAATACAAATATCAGACAATAATATATTGGCTATTTGGAACAATAAAAAAATCAAATTACTTGCTATATGCTCCTCCTCCTCCAGCATCTGCTCCATATTGTTGTGCTTGATCATCAATACTGTAACTTGTCTGGTAGAAATCTGTATTTAAATTATCAAATCCAGACATTGCTATCTGTAAAATAAATATTTATGTTACTATTTTCAAAAACAACCACCCAAAGCATGTCCCTTCAATGAATATCTTCATCTATCAATCACCAAGAGTAAATTATACAATCTTTTGGGGAAAAAATAATGCATTCAGTCAAACACTAAATTACTAGACACTTGCACTGCTGTGCATCCAGTAGTTTACCTAAAGGAGAAAAGGACCACATTTTATAATATAGCATCTGATTATCCTCAAATCGCCTAAGGAAAGTACAAGTAGTCCTCAACTTACAACCACAACTGAGCCCAAAATTTTGGTTGCTAAGCGAGACATTTGTTAAGTGAGTTTTGTCCCATTTTACTACCTTTCTTGCCAAAGTTGTTAAGTGGAATCACTGCACTTGGTAAGTTAGTAACACAGTTGTTAAATGAATCTGGCTTCCCCATTGACTTTGTTTGTCAGAAGGTCACAAAAGGGGATCACATTACCCCAGGACACTGCAACCGTCATAAATATGAGTCCGTTGCCAAGCATCTGAATTTTGAACATGTTTCTATGGGGATGCTGTAACGGTTGTTAAGTGTGGAAAACAGTCATAAGTCACTTTGTTTCAGTGATGTAATTTCAGACGGTCATTCAACAAACTGCTGTAAGTCAAGGATCACCTGTACCGACTCCAACAGAACCTACAGCTACTAAGATCTATATATTTTCAATGTTTTCTATCATCTGTTAAGTGTTGGTGCCACGCAATTTGGCAGTTCGAATCCCACCAGGCTCAAGGTTGACTCAGCCTTCCAACCTTCCGAGGTGGGTAAAATGAGGACCCAGATTGTTGGGGGCAATTTGCTAACTCTGTAAAACCACTTAGAGAGGGCTGTAAAAGCACTGTAAAGCGGTATATAAGTCTAAGTGGTATGGCTATTGCTATTAGACCTTCGGGGCGGCACAGAACACGTTGATGATGGAAAACACAGGATCCGCAGAATGGAAAAAACGTTGGGTCTCGAGAGACCACTAGCAATATTAGGGCATTTCAGCCACGCACTCCGAAATCCCGTCCTTGCAGCCAGAAAAAAAGCACAGAAGCGAAGGAAGATGCTCCTGGAACGACTCTCTCCGCCTGATATACGTTTCCCTGAAGGAGCGTCAGCTCTCTTGACAAGCTCGGGCACCACCCTGCTCCCCTTTCCCGAAGCTCACCTTCCTCGGAAGCCTCCTTCCCCGACGAGGCAACGACTCCCCCTCACCTGCCCTCCTCACGCCGTCGGAAGCGACCCCTTCTTCCTCCCCGCTTTATCCCGCTCTCTGGGAAGCTACGTGTCAGAGACCCAAGAGGAACCACTTCCGGGTTGCGGAAGCGAAGCGGCAGAACGCAACAGACGTTTGCCAGCGGAAGCCACTCTCTCTCTCTCTCCGCATCTCCATGGTCAAACCTTCCAATCGGGATGGGAATGCGAAACACGAGCGGGCGGGACTGGTTCAACATACATAATAAGGATTTCAGCCTCTTCCCTGGAACCTTGTGCTTCCTTGTGGATCCGCTTATATATAAATGAATATACAAGCTGAGGTTATTCGAATATGTTAAGGGGAAAAGTGGATCTTCTTTTATACAACTATAAAAATTTGTATACAAATTTATTTTATACAAATATAAATTTATTATTTTATACAAATATTTTATACAGCTTTGATAGCTACAAGCTGTGATCTGGAGGGCAGTCAAATATGTACCGGTAGGAAAACTTTTGTTGATCTCTAGCGATCTCCCTGATGTTCCCCCCCCCACACACACACACCCGAAATGGTAAAAGGAACAAGAAGAAAAAGAAGACCCTGATCTTTGCAACTTTATATCTGATAGTTTTAGGTTGTGGTATACTTTTGATGGTCCTGTATAATTGTGCCTGTTGCTCTCTTTCTGCATTAAATTTCCAAACTGATATTGCAGGATGCTAAAGTGTTAACAGATGGCACCTGCCAGGCTTCTGATCCTTGACTTAGACTTTTTCAGAAGTTACTTTCATTTTTACAGAAGGGAAGTTTGCATGCTGTAAAGCAAGTTGGCAGTCTCTGGCCTCATCTTTATTTTCGACAATGTCCAATGCAGTAGTGGGTTCTAAAACCCTTTACTACCGGTTCGCTCACTCGCGCAACGTTTCTGCGCATGCGCAGAAGCGTCCCAGGTGGGTGGGCGGAGCCTCCCGTCATTGCCGCTACCAATTCTAAGAACCGGTCCGAACCGGGAGCAACCCACCGCTGGCCCAATGCTTTGAAAATAGATCCACCTGCCCTGAATAGAATGAAGGTTAGCCCAGATCATGCAGAAGGGGGAATTACTAGAGCTGACAGCACTGGAAATACCTCCCAACATCCCAAGGATATTGTAGTATGAATGAGAAAATGTTTTAGGGACCATTTGTGTGAGTGCCCACAACATGTACTCAAAATTTCCAAATGTGCCCAGTAGCCCTCCAAAAGTGAAAATCTCTACTCTGTGGCTCATTATAAAGACTCATTGGTTTTCCTCTTCACACATTATCTTGTTACTTTGGGATTATCGCTTAGTTGAGTTTATAATATCGCTTCTGATAAGATATTCAAATAAAAGCTTATGCTTTATATTTATTACTAGAAATATAGACTAAAATGAGCGTTCTGCATGTAGAAAGAAATTACAAGGAAGAAAAAGAAAATCCAATGAGCTGGATATTTCCTGCCACTAGTATCAGTTCTGGTTATAGGTACAATTTATGGAGGTTAGAAATGCAATCAGTAAGAAGTACAGTGGGTTCAAAAGGACAATCAAGGAAACAGAAACCTTATAAGGCTGATTGGATGTAGAATCACACTTTAACAATATTTGCATAGCAGTGGACAGGTTTTGTGGGAGATAGAAGAATTATTTATTTTTCAATTATGAGTTTATGAGAGTTCCAAGACTTTAAATAAAATTTATATAAGGCAGAGGAGGGAATTCCTTCTAGTTGCTGAATCCTAACCCCTATTAGTTCTAGCAGATGATCAGAAATAATTGGAATTGTTATTTAAGAACTTCTTCAGGGTCATGTGTTACTAGATAATATATAGAACTTGAGCTTGTAGAATTTTCTGAAGTAATAAAATACAGTGGATATTTTTAAACTTTCCCTTTATGATTCATAATGTAGAACGTCCCATGAGTAATCTGCTCTGCTCAGTTTTTAATACATTATTAAATCTTCCATTGTCAGTCAGAAGATACATTTTGGATTCAAAATTGGCATGTTTTATGTATCATACAAAATCATAGCAGTCTGTCTTTTATCCTTCACTATGTCAATAATTATAATATTGCATTTTATCTATAACCAAAAATAGTCTCTTGATGAAATACGGCTTTGTTATCTTCATGATGTATTCTTTTACTTTGAATTTCAGCAGGATATTTTGAGGCTGTTAGTATCTGAGATATTGTTGAAAATTATAACAGCAAACATTTGAAGAAAAGATTAATATTACCTCTCAAGAAAAGGAAATGAAACACCTGATGATCAATGAAAAATATAGTTCTATTAAGATTTTTAGCATCATGCCTGCTATGAGTGCTGCTTTGGGGCGATGTCTCATGATATTTAAGTGACTATTATTTTGTCAGCATGAAAATCTTTGGGGCAAGAAGTTACCCCTTAAAACAGCTTCTGTGTCTGTCTGTGGCAATGATGGGTAGTCTAAGACTGAATACCAGAAATCAGCTTAATTTGTCTACAAATTAAGGATAGAAATGAGAGGCCTTGGGAGACAGCTATTCCCAACCCCTCCTTTAATTCCCAAGCTTTTCCAAATGGCCTGAAACTGATCTAGGAAGGAAGAAAGGGAAGGAGAAAATTAAGAGTACTGAATTGAGCTCCCCAGCACATTCTTCAAAGATTGCCAACTGCAATCTAGGGCAAGCATAGGGAAATGATGGTCCATGGGCTAATTCTTTCCTCAAAGAGTCCCTGATATATCTGCAAGCTTCTTTGGGTGATTCTGCCTTTACTCCCAGGTCCCTCTTCCCCTCCAATCCCTATTATTGCCCCTTTCTCTGATCATCTCTCCTATCTAAGGACCCAATATAGTGTAGTGGTTAGGGTGTTAAACCAGAACAGGGAAGAACCAGATACTAGTCTACCCTCAGTCTCAGACGTTTAGTGGTACCAGTCATTCTCTGTAAGCACAGTTGATCTTATAGACTGGGGTGGGGGAGGGGAGAACACTATAAATGCCTTAAGTGCTGTACAAAAGGTAGGATATAAATGTAACAGATTTATCAGTAGGGACAAACTTCAATCAGCAGTTGCTCAGAAATAACCATATATTTGCTATTCTTAGATTACTATTAATCTCACTGCTACCACAATGGGGATGAATAAGAGGTATATAGGTATGGCATACTGAATATATTTGTCACATACCTTGAGTGTATAGTCAATAATCAAGACATTGTTCTATTTGGATCAGTAATTTATCAAATATGTTCTATAGTCAAGTTAATTAGAATTTAGCCCTCTTAATTAGAATTTAATTTTCACATTTCATTTTTCTACTGGGACTGAGATCACCTCTTGCATCATACATTTCTAGATTTATAAGAAGTCATTTCTAAAAGTTATTCATGAGTCACCCATGGATTGAGCAGTAATCACTTAAAGATGTTGAACCATTTCCAAACATCTGTTTTCTACCTTTTTGTTGCTATTCAGATCCCAGCAAATAATTAGATGTGGATGAGAACATATTCAAATATGTCTCTCAAAAATGTTTTATGTTTTACACCTGTTTTTTAAGGAATTAAAAAAAAGAAATATTAAACAATGCATTTTATCACTGGCAATGAATCAAGCACTGATTTTATGGAAAAATAGACACGTTCCAGGATGCTTCAAAAGGGCAATCATATCTTCTTAAGCTCAAGTGATCTTGGCATTCAAGAACAATGACACTATTTCACAAATTCTATATATTTGTATCATTAAAATAAAAAAAAAATGTTCTCCATGATGCATAAATTCTTATCTTAGACATGGGAAACTCCCTTGTAAGATAAAAACATTGAGTTTCTTGGAATTTTTTTGACATAAAATTCTCTCAAATCCATTTGGAGGAATTATCAAATGACAATGAAAGTGCTGCTACCTTCCCTTTAAACTATTATAAATCAAAGTCTGTCTATATTGTATTGGAAAAGTCAACTTGGCATATATTTTGATATTTTACACTAAAAGAAACATATGTTTTGGGGACTGCTTTCAACTTCTTTATATGTTCACTGTACCACTGATGACCAGTTGGTGGGAGAGCAAACAGTGATATTGTTAGAAGCCATTTATGTCCTTTATTAACCTTTCCTTCTGCCCACCAGATTCTAATTAACATCCAATAAAATGCTCCTTACTATACATCCAACAAACAGGATCAAATACTACCCCCTCCCTTAATTGTGAATGTCATTAAGCTTTAATACTAACTTCATTTAAACCCCAATGCCATCAAACCGAGCAGAATAAGGAAAAACTATCCTAATTTGTCTTGGGAGGGCATACCAAGATTGGATGCTGCTATTTAATTTAATTAATTGTATTGCTGCTATCATAAGGTTCTTTCTTAATGCTTGTAAGCAAAGTTACAAGCACATTTTTTCTTTTAATCCTTATAATCCTCTTTTAGATTATATATATTATTACCCTTATTAATTTATTATTTACATTTAGGTAGGTTGAGTAGCTGATTCCCCAGTTGGCCAGTGGGATTTCATGTGCAAAAAAAGGTATTTTTGAGTCATTGGTACTACAGCTGTCGGCCATTTTAAGTCTGTTTCACTGTATGTTTCTCAGGATTTCTCCCCTGAATGGGAATTCATGTTATATTTAAATAAATAAGTGAGGCTGGCCCTTGACGGAGAATTGCCCTCAGCCAATTTCATCTCAGCCACTTGTTTTTCCACTGGTTCTTAGATGCTGGCACTCAATTATGCTATCCTTTTCTGTTGCTAAGCTTTAATCCCGAGACATTTCATTAGGCGTGTGTAGTTACTAACCTTCTTTGAAAATAACTTGTAACACTGGCACTGTTTCATCACTGTTATTTACTTCGGTTCAGGCTGTTAGTGTTTCTGAGAATGCTTTAGATCAGGTCACCTACAATAACTTATCTGCAACTCACACCATCTATTGTGACTGATTGTGGAGTGGAAATACTGTTCATAAAAAGCAACTGGGAATTACTATGGAGATATTATCATACAAAATTTACTGGAGAGGGCTTTAGGTAATTCCTGGCTGGCTGATTATACATGTGGAGTTATGCTTTTCTTTTTCTCTGGTCATAATGTAAGGAGAAGCATTTTTTTTTACCTTAAAGCTATTCAAAAGAAGATTTGTTTATCTTTTATTGTCTTGATTTCTTTTTGCAAGATGGCTTAGCAAAAATTCCAGCCCTCCCCAATTAATTTACTTTCTTGTCATATGGTGTTATTGCTGTATAACTAACTTTTCCCTGTAAAATGTGTCCTGTATGCTGAATATTTACCTTTGGAATGGCAAAGGAGGGGGGTTTACAAAGACACCTGCATGAAGCCATGTAATATTGATCCTACAAAGGGTTCTAAGTTAAATGTTGATGCTAAAATTGTTACAGTGATTTTGCACTCAAGATATCAGTCTGTAATATTCTGTAGTATCAGTCTGTAATATTCAGTATGTAATATTACCTTCAATAGTTTATGTTATGCAGTCTTAAGAAAGGGCATCAGGCTTGGATAATGTGAGATGATTAATGAACATAGTTGGTGTCCAATCAGATAAATTAGATTTCATGATGGCTATTTCATTGGATGCTGAGAAGGCCATTGATATGGTTCAGCTTAAATTTTTAGGGCGGATGTTGCTAAATATTGTTCTCTGTAAGAAAAATATTCTAACCCATTACTAAATTTGTCACAAATGGCATTATTTCTTTGCTGAACAGGACATTGCATGGAACTTGTAAAACAATGCCTACTTTCTCTTTTTATATTTAATTTGACTTTGGAATCATTGTCCTGTTTCATTAAACAATACAAAGGTATTCTGGTTACTATGATGGCCACAGTGGAACACAAATTATTGTATTATGCTGATATTTCATGGCTTATTGACAATTACATTTTTAACCAAATGTACAGTATAACTGTAGCACAAGATTTTGGTCTATTATCTGGTTACCATTTATATAATTGGAATGTTTAATGTTCTTACTATGGGATCTGTTTGTTAAAACATGAGGCATTATATATTGTATGAATTCCTTGAATTTTTCATTTTGTAAAGGTAAACATTTCAAATGGTTTACCTTGCATCAATAGTGATATAAATTGATGGTTAACAAGCCTGATAAGTTTATGGAGAAGAATAAATGTTGATAAAATGAATGTAATTCCAATATTGATAATAAATATTGAGAGGAATTCTATTTGTTACATATTTTAAACAGAATGATAACATACTGAGTAATCTCTTATTAAATGGATATACTAGATTTTCTTAGTATGAATTAAAACTGCCATATGAAGATAAAACTTTTTTTTTTTTTCATTTCCAACTCTGTTACTGGACTTACATTTTGATTTCTATTTTTTGTTGTTGTTGAATATAAATGATTTCAAAACCATTAGGGATACAATTATAACGTTGTTGTTTGACCTCTTTTATTTCCTGACAATTCTTAGGATTTTCCATTTATATACACTGCAACATCTAAGAACATTTATCACCTCTTATAAATCATATCACTTTATCCATGTACATCCAAACTTCATAGATGTTCGTGTTAGATGGTCTGAGTTCTCTATTTCCAAAGCTCTGTCAGAATGAATGAGAGGATTGGAATGGGCAAAATTATGCATGATAAATGCGTATAAAATCCTAGAACCAAGGTTTACCCAATGAAATTGAATCTTGAAAGAATCAGGAGAGACAAAAACATTTTTTTTCATACAATGTGTAATTAAACTTGGAATTCACTAGTTAGAGATCTGGTGCTGACAATCAGCATAGCTGGATTCAAAATAGGGTTGGACCAATTCATGGAAGACATGGGGATAAATGGTTATTAGCCTTGTTGGTAGTATGAGTGCCAGGGACATCTATCTATTGGGAGACTTTCTTGTGCCATCGGATGGACACTCTGAAAACAAACTGCTGGACTAGATGGGGCAGGTGTCCAATCCAGCAATAACACCCTCTTATATTCTGATGTTTTAGAACTGGAAAAAGATCTAGAATCACTTTGAAGAGAAAGTGAGTAAAAGATGCACTTTCAGGCAACTTTTCATTAAAATCCATTGCAACAAAGTAGCATGTATTTTTTTTTTTTACATGGCTTAGAGTTAATGAGAAACCATGGCTTTCTGCTACATTTGATTTCTTCTGGATGAAACACAGGCTGGATCAGGCTGGATCATCCCTAGGACACCATTAGCTATTTCTGATTGGTTTGGAATCTTACAAATGTAATAAATAAAATAAAGTGTTGCATTTTATAGTTGGATCTATCAATAAGACTAATAGCAGCTCTCCTGAGTTTCAGGCTGCAATTTGTCCAGTCCAATCTAGATACTATGAATTGAACATCCAGCATGTAAAGTAGATATTCTACCACCATTTTACATCCAGCATGTAAAGTAGATATTCTACCACCAAATTATAGTCCTTTGCTTACACTACATAAAACTGCTTTCAATAGGATTTTGAAGATTAAGTTAATCTTCATTCTGCTGTGTAGTTTCTGATGGATGCAGAGAGTGTACTTTTCTGTGTGTACCTTCACGACATTCATGACTCTGAGCCAATCAATGCCTGTACAAGTCCATGCAGTTTTCTTGGCAAGAACTTGCCACTGACTTTTTCCCAGGGCTGAGAGAGAATGATTGGGCCAAGGTCACCCAGCTGGTGTGGTACCTAAGGCAGGATCAGAACATATGGTACTATCTGGTGCATTAACTACGATAGCATCAAGATTGAACCGCTTTGCTTCTTTCAAACCTTAACACTTTTCAACTTGCCAATGAACTGGGGGGAGGGAAGGGTAAAATAGAATGCTGAGAATGTGTGTGTGGACCGGGAGAGCCTGGCAACCATCAAAGTCATCACTGCAGGTGCTTGAGAAAGAGATGGACTGTTCACATAACAAAAGGACTTCTCATAATTGGACAATGTGATCACCCGGGGGAGAAAGGGAAGCTATTGTTTAACTAAGCAAGCATTTGTGTGGGAAAACCAGAGCTGGTTTTGATTATTCAGTACCAAAATGGTGTATCCAATAAAATTCAAAGCTCCTGAGAGTGTTTTCTTGTTTTGGGTGCACTAGTTGGACAGTTGACAGATAGCAGTTGGTTCTCGTAGCAATGTATAGGGATGACTTTGAATAATGAGAGGGGATAGCATATAATTTTGATATAAATGTCTGTATGTATGCATTGTATGTATGTTCCAAACACACATGGCTTAGTCTAGAGAGTGAATTGAATGTTTTAGAATTCTCCAGAATGTCCAGTCCAAAAGATGAGGTTTTTTTAACATTCCTAATATACACTGATTTGCAAGCTGATTTATGCACTAGACAAGCAAGAATAAAAATGCCTTAGATAAATCATGCTTGTTCAGCCTTTGTGGCTCCCTATTAATTTTCATTGCCTGTTCAGGCCATTGCTGATTATTATTTATTAGAATCATTTACAGTTATTACTTCTAGAGCTCTAAAAAGCCTTGGTCCATCAAATCAGAAGCCTATTCTTCCTAATTTTATGAATGATAGATAAGTGACTCTATTGGTAAATGTGTGTTCCCAAGGTTTTAGTTGCCAAAATAATGGGGGATGATTGTAAGAGGGATTTACAAGAAAGAATCAGAAGACACTGGAAAAGAATGGCTTATTCTTATATATACATACACTCAAGTCAAACAGCACACAGGTAGTCTTTGACTTACGACTGTAGTGGAACTTGGAATTATGGTTGTAAGTCATTGCAGTCATATGCCAGGGCATCATGACCACCTTCGATGTTACAACTGTTTTAACTAGGGTCGTTAAGTGAATATGTCCCCATATTTGCTGGAAACTGGAAGTAAAAATTGGAAACTAGCAAAAAAAAAAGTAAATCAAGGTCATGTAACTGCAGGATGTTGTCAATGGCTGTAAAGGTGAGCTGGCTACCAAATGTGATCATGTGACCAAGGGCTTGTATGCATCTCTTATAATTCTGAAAATGAGTTGTAAGTAGCTGGGGGTTAGTTAAGTGACTGGTCATTAGTAGAGGACTACCTTTATAGACTAGACTAGACTAGACTAGACTAGACTAGACCAGACCAGACCAGACCAGACCAGACCAGACCAGACCAGACCAGACCAGACCAGACCAGACCAGACCAGACCAGACTAACAGAGTTGGAAGGGACTCTGTTGGAAGTCTTCAAGTCCAACCCCCTGCTCAAGCAGAAGACCCTATACCATTTCAGACATATGGCTGTCCAATCTCTTCTTAAAATCCTCTAGTGATGGAGCACCCACAACTTCTGAAGGCAAGCTCCAGTGATTGATTGCTGTGTCGGGCAATTTCTCCTTATTTCTAGGTTGGATCTCTCCTTGATTGGTTTCCATCCATTGCTTCTTGTTCTGCCTTCAGATACTTTGGAGAATAGGTTGACCCTATCTTCTTTGTGGCAGCCCCTTGGAAGACTACTATCATATCACTCCTAGTCCTTCTTTTCATTAGACTATGAATACTCAGTTCCTGAAACATTTTGATGTTTTAGCCTCCAGTCCCCTAATAATCTTTGTTGCTCTTCTCTGTACTCTTTCCAGAATCTCAACAACTTTTTATATTGTGGTGACCAAAACTGGATGCAATATTCCAAAAGTGGTCTTACCAAGGTGTTGTAAAACAATACTAACACTTCACGTGATCTTGATTCATTCCCTCTGTTAGTCTTCTCTTAATTTTCTCCTCAAAATAATAATTCTGTCACACAGTTGAAGTGAACGACCACCCAATCAGCTCCATGATTGAGAATAGATGTCAGCATGGGTCTTCAAACCTGCTGATCTCCAAATATATTGGGAAAACAATTCCAGGAATCCCTAACCAACTTGGTCTTCTGGAATCCTGGTAGTTGCTGATTCAAGGCATCTGGAAGGAGCTGAATCAATTGGAAAAAGATTAGATCTTGTCATAGATACCAGTTATTATCTGGTTTTCATTCTAGCCCCATTATTTTAGCATCAGTCTGGGAATACATACATGGAAATACAGTATGTTCTCTTTTTTTTTCTATTCATGCATCTACTTGAATTAGAATAATTTGATCTAAAGATTTCTAGCCTAGTATTCCTTATACAATTTTAAATGACAAATAAACAGTTTTCTGATCCCTAGCTGTTTACATTAAAAACACTTTTAAAAAGCATATCTTTACTCTTCCTTGCTTCTGTTTTTAAAGAAGTTTTGTTTCTGCATTTAGTCTGTATTGATTCTCTGACTATTCTCCTTTTAAGAGCAAAACTTCTGTATTGTATGCCACTTTGGCTATTTCTGCAAAAATTCAGCTAGCTCATTTTAAAATAATGAGTTGCACTGAATACATCACAAACTATTGGGAAAGTATTAGCTGTTGGATTCACTCTAAAGCAGTTTTTCTCAATCTTGGCAACTCTAAGGTGTGTGGACTTCAACCCCCAAAATTCCCTAGCCAGCATGAGCACTAGCTGGGCAGTTCTGGGAGTTGAGGTCAACGCATCCTAAAGTTGCCAAGGTTGAGAAACACTACTGTAAAGACAAATGGAAAACTCTTTTGCAGTGCAGTCTTGTGTTGCAAAGTATTAGGGGTTAAGGCTCGGGAAACAGTCAGTAAGAAAGATACAGGCTTGTATATTGTATTTGAATGATGGATATCTACACAGATGAACTACAAACAACCGCATGACAAAGTAGCAACAATGGTGCATTGAAAGATCTGCAAGAAATACCATTTGTCTACAAGCAAGAACTGGTGGGACCATAAAATAGACACCATAATTAAAAAAAATGAAGTAGCTAAAGTGCACTGGGATCTTAGAATTCAGACAGACAGTAATCTTCCATGTAACACCTTAACCTCAACAATTGTCAATAAAAAAGACAAAAATTCTGGTTAATGGATGTTGTAGTTTAGAGATAGCAGAATAGAAGAGAAAGAACTGGAGACAATCACAAAATACGTAGGCCTACAAACAGAAGTAAAATGACTGTGTCAAAAGAAAGCAAAGATAGTACCAATAGTGATAGGTGCCTTAGATAGAACCTCAAAACATTTAGAACACCACTTGAACACCATCGGCATTGACAAAATCACCGCCAGTCAATTGCAAAAAGGAGCTTTACTTGGAACAGCTTCCATCTTGCAACAACACTTTTATACCATCAAATAACATCTGCTTATCCCAGATCCTTGAGAAGGATTCAGCAGGAGGATAAAATGCCAAATCCAGTGTAAAGATTTGGCTGACTGTGCGACAAACAATAGTAATAGTTATACATTGTTGGTAAGAAAGAAAGAAAAGGTATGAATAATGAATGTGGTGGTACCTAGAGTCAGCAGGGTAGAAGAGAAAGAATGGGAGAGAATAGGAAAAATACTAAGACCTGCAAATACCGGTAGTAGAATGACTGTGGCAAAAGGAAACAAAGACAATAGTAATAGGTGCCTTGGATGCAATCCCAAAACATCATGAGCATCACTTGAACACCATCGGCATTGACAAAATCACTGTCAGTCAATTGCAAAAGGCAGTTTTACTTAGAACAAGTTACATCCTGCAACAATATTTCTAACACCATCAAAACCCAGTGTCTGCTTCTTCCAGGTCCTTGTGAAGGGCTTGATAGGTGGGATAAAAATGCCAGATGCAGTCTAAACTTTCAGTTAACTGTATGGCCAACCATAATAAAAATACCCAGAAAAGAAGTTTCTTGAGTGATTCTAATAAAGTATAGCAAATAAAGTGAATTTAAGATAGCATAAAAAACACACCACAGTACTTAAGGAGCGCTTTAAACTTGTTTATAGTTATAGAAAAACAAGATCCCTAAAATATATTTTTGCAAGTCAGTCTTTAGCAATTTTCTCAGAAAAATTAGCAATTTTTCTGAGAAAATTTGTGAACAGAACACTAAGATTTAAGTCTCTTTGGTATCCCCCCCTCACATAAAAGACTGATTTTAATATCTATTTTGTCCATTATATATTCAAAATCCAACAGACTAAATTAACATATTATTGTAGTCATATTTTGTAACACTGTGAAAGAAAACTTTTAAATCAATGCAATACTATTTTTCAGCCATTAGGTGGTACTATAAACATGCAAAAGAAGACTGCCTACAACTTGGTTTATCTACCTTTTTATTTATTGGAGCACAATTGTCCAGACCGGCGTCTCCAACCTTGGCAACTTTAAGACTTGTGGACTTTTTCAACTCCCAGAATTGAAGTCCACAAGTCTTAAAGTTGCCAAGGTTGGAGACCCCTAGTCCAGACCACAGCTATTTAAGCTAAAATAGGACCTGAATTAAATGCGACCTAAGTTTATTATTTTATACATTTATCAAAATGAAAAGTATATTGTGTACTCTTTGGTCTATGGCAGTCTAGCTAACAAATAAAATAAATACAAAGAAATAAATTATTATCTATATTCAGTAGGCCAGCTATTTAAACATTTTTAACTCCAAGGATTCTGTTGAGACAGCACAGACATAAAATCTGAGCCAACATCCCTGGATTTCAAGATGGAAATTCAAAATACATTGAATTGGAACTATTGCTAGTTCTCTGCCTCCCCTCTCCCTTCTGCAATGCTTATAAAAATCCTCTGAGCAGCAATTAAATATGATTGCACTTGACACTGTGCAATGAAGAGTTTAAAATGACAAACTCCTAAGGAAGCCTTAGCTCAGCTTTTCCCTTATGCCCAGCCCAATTGTGTGGAGATCATGAGGATAGCAGTCACAGCTCATCAAGAGTGCTTGTGATGGGGGGAGGGGAACTGTTTTAGGTAATCCTGATTATTCCTGTAACAGAGCCATGAAACTATTAACCAGCAGCTTCATTTAATCCTTGAAACTTTATCACCTATAATGCATGTATCGGTGATGTTATCCTGGAACAACGCTGCAGATTATTGTTATTGCTGGATTTTCTCCATCTGTTAAGTTGCCCTGATTGATTATATGCCATCAAGTCCCCAACCTGGTCCTCTGTCTCTTGCCTTTCATCTTTCCCAGCATTAGAGTCTTCTCCAGAGAGCTGGGTTTTTGCATAATGTGTCTGAAGTTGGATAATTTGAGCCTAGTTATTTGTGCCTCGAGTGAAAAGTCTGGGTTGAGTAGTAGCAATAATTAACTGTTTTTATCTTACTCAGTCCTCAATGCTCTTTCCTAGGAGTAAGCCTCCCTGAATTCACCGGGATTTACTGTAGTCCTGGCTAAAATTGTGCTGTGTATAAGTTTCTTCGCAGTAAACATGAATGGGATATTTTACTGCAAAGGCATAATTTGGCTCCTTTTTTGACTTCACAATAAAATGACTTTTTTTTTTTTAACTCTTGGGTCTTTTTCCCCATCCTACATTGCTTTGACAGATCACAGGGTTGATTCTATCTGTAAAGGCTAGCATTCCCCCTCCCCGCTCCCCCAGTGTGTGTGTGTGTGTGTGTGTGTGTGTGTGTGTGTGTGTGTGTGTGTGTGTAAAACAAAAGTCGTCTTCACCTTAGCTCAGTTTATTCTGCATTGCTCTTAAGGACAATAGCAAACTTGTTAGATAGGCAGCATTTAGCAAGTTAGTCAAACAAATTCTGGGTTTAGGACAAGGACGAAAGTTAAATGAATGGCCACAGCCAGCGACTGCTGCTGCCGCCAGAGACAAGATGTGGAGTTTGGGGTTTTTTTCCTCCAGCAGATTGAGCACTGTAAGCTTTCCTGGGGAATCGCTGTTGGTTTAGGGAGAGCTGTCTGAGGCAGTCTCGTGCTGCTGTGCTTCTCCTTCTGCAGCCGGTTCAAAAACGAAGAAGGGAGAACCGAACGAATGAGTCCCACCCACTCCAGGTCTGCTTTCTCAAAGCCATATTCCTTTAAGATGATGTAATAGCAATTTCCCTGGATGGTTTCTTCCCTGCACTGCTGAAACAACAGCATCTGAACTGCACTGGGAACTGTGGAACCACCCAGCTCAGCAACCAGAGCAGCAGCTTAGGTAGTGAAAGCACCAGGAGCAGGCTTCCCTGGGCAGCCTTTCAAACCTGCTGCAGGTTTGTACTCTCAGCCTAGCTGAGGACACGAGAGGCTCTCTGTGGAGAGCGATGGAGAAAGGGACCGCTCTGGGATGGTGTTCCTGAAAGATGCCTGGGGTGTTCTCAGCATCTGGGCTTTCTGCAAGTCATCAAAACCAAATTCTCTCCCCTCCTAAAGGATCCTGACTTTGGGATTTATGTTGTTTTGCCTGTTCTGCCTCGTCTCTTGCTACACGGCTCTATTTCTCTTCAGTGCCTATTCCTGGTTAACTTTTGCATGTGTGGGTTTAACTCTTAACTTCTGCCTGGATCTTGCCAAATGGACTCAGCTTATCTTCTCTGAGCCTTTTCCTGTTTGGATTTGCTGCTTCTCTAGTTTCAACCTACAACCCACAACCACGATGTTGCTTCTGGAGCTGCTTAGAAAATGTTGTTGCTTCCTCTCAGAAGAACTGCATGCAGCAGCGTAACCAAGGTAAGGAGATTCTCATCTCCTTTAAATGAGAATCGTGGGCAACATGAAATGTGCAGGGATCAGTTAATGCCTTTTCTGACAGGCAAAGAAATCCAAAGGAAAAAAAAAAAAGAAGGATGCAATAAGCAAATGTTCCCTTAAAGGGGTGACTTGTGGAGCTTTCGTAACTCAAATGCTTTTTTGTTCTTTCAATCTTTTTCTCCATGCATAGGGGGAATAATGATTTTCTATTTTTCTTCTTATTCAACAGGCTTGTGAATAACAGGGATCGTGGGTTGATCATACTGTTTTGGGCTTTAGTGGAAGATTATTTGATTGCATCTTGTGACCTGAGCTTCCTTCATTCACCAGTTTTTATGATCATCCTTTCTAGACAAACTGAAAAAAAAACACAAATTCCACATCTTCCTTTCCATTTTTCCCTCCCTACCATCCCACAGATCCCAGGCTCCTTAAATGTTAGGAGATCCTTGGGGGAACGGATCTCGGCGCCTTGTTGAAACCTTGGGTGTCAGTGGGAGCTCTGCCATAACTTTTGGTTGGTTGGTTTGAAAGTACCATGGCCTTGAGTGGAAACTGCAGAACTTACCTCCCTCCTAGAGAACAAGCAACTGCTGCACATCCCTTCCCAGAAGTGATAGAACTGAATGTGGGGGGGCAGGTTTACTTCACTCGCCTCTCCACGTTAACAGGCCTTCCTCACTCCCTGCTTTGGAAAATGTTCACCTCCAAAAAAGAGACAGCCAATGACCTGGCCAAAGATTCCAAAGGAAGGATTTTCATTGATCGAGATGGCTTCCTATTCCGTTACATTCTGGACTATCTCAGGGACAAGCAGGTGGTCCTGCCCGACCATTTTCCAGAGCGAGGAAGGCTCAAGAGGGAAGCCGAGTACTTTCAGCTTCCAGATTTGGTCAAACTTCTGACGCCCGATGAGATCAAGCAAAGCCCTGATGATTATTGCCATAGTGACTATGAGGAGGTTTCCCAAAGCAGTGACACAAGAATATGCGCCCCTTCATCTCTCATGGCCTCGGATAGAAAGTGGGGCTTCATTACCATTGGCTACAGAGGTTCATGCCCCATGGGCAGGGAGACCCAAGCAGATGCCAAATTCAGAAGAGTCCCGAGGATTTTGGTTTGTGGCAGGATTGCTCTAGTCAAAGAAGTTTTTGGAGAAAGTTTGAATGAAAGCAGAGACCCAGACCGAGCTCCTGATAGATACACTTCTAGGTTCTACCTGAAGTTCAGGCACCTGGAACGGGCTTTTGATATGTTGTCAGAATGTGGATTCCACATGGTAGCCTGCAATTCCTCTGTGACGGCTTCTTTTGTCAATCAGTACACTGATGATAAAGTGTGGTCCAGCTACACAGAATATGTCTTTTATCGTAAGTACAAACGATGTCTGATATTGGTTCAGTTTGCTTGAAGTCTGTTTCTTTTGAGGGGCCCCTTTCTAGTTCGTACGAGACTCACCGTCTGTGCTTTTAATTTGAGTTTTATTCTAGGAGAACAGGGTCCAAGGGGGATAAATTTAGAGCAAGTCTTTTCAGCACAGATTGACTGTAAATTCAGGGGTACGGTCTTGGCTAGGTGGCAGCACAGACTGCCAGAATTTTTTGGATCCTCCTTATGTCCAACGCACATTCAAAGGCACATACAGAGATGCTACTATCTCTTTTATGTTAACTATTAATTGGATTGTCTGATGTGTTATCTGAGAATTCACTTAGTACAATCAGGGCTCACAGAAAGGGACTGCTGATTTAATTACAGCAAATTTTCAAATGTGATTTGATTTGGGTGTTTGGAATAATCACGCCCAGTCAGCAAAATCATCTGTCAACAATTTAACTTGCTTTCATGCAGAGGAAGGAAGTAAAATAAACTCATTCCATCCCTTTTCCAATAGGATCCTTTTTCTTAAAAATAAACATTTTAAAATAGTAACTGGTTGCTGAAGAATGACATTCCAATAATAATTCTGACATAAGGATCATTGCTATTTTGCTGACTTTTTAAGGAGTCTCATCAGTTTTAGTATCTGATATAATGTTTTGCTATTTTTGAACATTCTGCTATTTTTTTCTGACAACAATATAGTTGTATTCGACTACTGTACAAGTACTTGCATAGATTTGATCCTCATCAAAATCAGATTTTCAGTTTCTGTGAACATCAATATGAAATTGAATTGCTTTCTCTGTTACTCTGCATTTAAATGAGTGCATATAGTAGTTTTGAAAAGTAATGCAGAAATTGCAATGTTGTTCTTATTATGGTTCAGTAATAAATGCTAATACTTGAATTAGTGACTTAATTGGAAATGTAATTTACAGGGATGCTTATGTTAGGAAACTTTATGGCATGTTTTATATTAGAATACTTAATGTGCTGTAATGTTAATTTATTTAAAACACTTTTTTTTTTGCTAAAATCCTCTGATCCACCCTATTTTTGAAAGTAATGGACAAAAAACAATGTTAACTATATATGATTGTACAAGGACAAAAACAGAATGTTAGCTATATATATTGTACATGGTTGATTATTGGTGATTTTGCTTGTTTTAGAAGATCTGGATTTCTTCTTTGTACTTATACTGGGAAAATGATAAAACATTAGAGATTGCCAATGTTGTAGTTAAAATCAATGATATTCATGCTGTTAATTAGCTTCTCATTTTCCTTTTGGATTGTTGTTTAAATTTTAGTATTTTCTTTTTTCTATTTTTTTTTTAATATTGAGGTTTTTTTATCTATATGAAACACTGGTCATCAGGGGCCTCAAAGTACGGTGATGACTCTAAATCTTATCATCAGATTCAGAAGATGAAGTATTGGTGTCGGAACAATGTCTCAATGCCAATTAACAAAGGCTGAAATCCTATTAAATGGAAATAGATTGCACTGCTGGCTCATAGGTCCATGATTTGCATAGGTCTATGACTCTGGATGATGTATACTCCTATCCCTCAAAAACAACAACAAAGAAAGTCCCCTAGCTTTGATGCACCATTGGATTCATCTCTGTCATTCAGAATAGCATCAGTGGTCCAAAGTCCATTTGGTCAGCTCTGGCAGATTTAATAGCTCTGATCTCCCTGAATCCTGAACAGGAGTGTCCCCAATGATCAATATTTTGGTAATTTTCCATTTAGATTACTCACAATACATCAAGGGATCTGCATGCAATGGGTTCTAGAAAATGACTGCAAAGTTGCAGCTGATGCCTTACTTGGAACACTTTTTGACTAGAACATTTTGATGCTAAACTGGTAAAGCAACATTAAAACTCAGTAACATTATTTTTTAAAAAGATTTCAAGATTTTAATGATGTACAGGGGTTTTAACAGTTTAGGAACTCATACCAAGGGGAATCCTCTCATAGTATAGTATGTACATTGATAGGTAGTGATGGTGGTATTAGCAGCGAGGTTGTTAAGTATGTATATTTTATTATATATGGGCACAAGATATGACCATTTCAGTTATGGTATCCGTAGCTATAGTACATTGGTGGCACGTGAGTTTCAAATATTGACACCAAACCCTAAAATGGCTCAGAACCCAAATATCTGAAAGATCACTTCTTCCAATACCAGTACATCAACTAAGAGACAGCTGCTTGTGATCCAAAAGTCTAGTGGCTGGGAGTAGATAGCGTAGTAGCACTTCATTTATGGAACTGTCTTAAAGGAAATATTTCGTTCACAGCATATCACGCAGGCATATTTCTATAGATGATTTTATTTATGTTTTTGTTTTTGTATAAAACAAAACTGAGCTTGTTTTGTTGTATACAAAAACAAAAGCTTCTCTGAGATGAAGAACAATGCTTATATAAGTAACATTTACTTACTAATAAATTTCATAATGACCTTTCTGTGTTGAAAGTGGTTCTTCTCTTGCCCCATTCTTTGAAATATGTGACTTGTAGAACAAATAATTGTTTTGATCAGTTTTTGCACTGCTCTCACACACAAACAGTAGGTGGGTAAAATGAGGACCCGGATTGTTGGGGGCAATATGCTGACACTCTGTAAACCGCTTAGAGAGGGCTGTAAAGCACTGTGAAGCGGTATATAAGTCTAAGTGCTATTGCTAAACAAGCATGGTATAGGCATGCACTTTTGGATGTTTGGTACTATAATTCACATCATCGTTGATGATTGATGGTGCTAGTGTTGCAACTTGTCACTTGGTGTCATGAATGGATGGGCTTTCTCTGACTGATCTATCTCCCTCCAAGACATCAATGCAAGGACGTAGTCATACTTGGATTTAAGACTTTTCTTCATTCCCCCCCCACCCCCTTACTCTTATATTCCTCTTTTCCTCTATGGCTCTTAAGGTAGCATATATGTGATGACCTCACAATTTATCTGTACAATGATAATATGTAATATAAGGTTGGTTGAGATATAGGGTCTAAGTTTTAGTAATTCAGAGGGTTCCATGGTAAATATGGGTCTCCTTAATCCCAGCCTAATTCTCTAAGCACTCCATCATTCATTGGACAAGGAACATTTTATAACAATCATAATTGTTGGGAAACTTTTCAGTTAGGTCTCAGACTGGGGTCATAGTACAGAACCAGCATTGATCATGTTTATTGATGACTTCTATGAGAACTGGGATATAGTGGTGGTACATTTGTTCTGGTTCTCCTTTATCTTTCAGCAACTTTTGATACTATTGATCATGGTATCCTTCTGGACAGAATGTGGAGATAAGGAGTGGGAGGCACAGTATTGTGTTTCTTCTTTTTTTCACAGCTGGTTCTAGTTGATATTGGTGTTGATTGGCAGGAGTGGTTGCAACTGAGACCTCTTATGTGTGGGTGCCATAAGACGATGTTTGTATCATCAATATGCTATCAATATCCTGTTCCTTGATATGACCAAGTGCTAGTTGTTTGGATCTGGATGGGAAGAAGCAGACTTAAACTCCACCCTGGAAAGAACAAGTCACTTTATGTTTTGTGTTCTCTGTATCAAGCCTTTACTATTTTTAATTCTAAACGGGATGGTGCCCCTTCAGATACAACCAGGGGTGGGTTCCTCCCGGTTTGGACCGGTTCTCCCAAACCGGTAGTGGCCCGCTGGTGACATCATGATGACATCACCGAAATGGATTGGTCGGTGCCGGTCTGTGGGGGCCGCCATCTTTTTTTTGAATTTTTTTTATTTTTTAATTTTTTTTATTTTTTTATTTTTTTTTTCTTCTGAGCATGCGCAGAAGCCTGACTTCTGGCACTGTGCATGCAGTCGCCATCTTTTTTTTTGTTACTGTGCATGCGCGCGCGCAGTGCGCGTGCGCCCACGAGGCGCACCCACGCGACGTGGGAGGGAGAGAACCGACAGCGAGGTAAGTTGGAACCCACCCCTGGATACAACTAGTATGGAATTTGGGGTTGTCCTAGACTCAACCCCCCTACTTAAAGAGCAGGTGACTGCTGTTGCTAGGGTGGGGTGGGGACTGCTGAAATACATTTGGTGTGACAGTTACATCCTTTCCTGGACTGGGAATACAATCCAATGGTTACTCACATCTTTGTCAACTTTTATGTGGACTATTGCAATGTGCAAGGTTGGGATGCCATTTGGAAGCTGCAGCTGATCCAGAACAGTGGTGTGAGCAGAGCTGTTATCCATGTGGGCAATTGCTTCCTGTTCAGCTGCCAAGTGCAATTA
Organism: Thermophis baileyi; assembly: GCA_003457575.1. Taxonomy (NCBI): domain Eukaryota; kingdom Metazoa; phylum Chordata; class Lepidosauria; order Squamata; family Dipsadidae; genus Thermophis; species Thermophis baileyi. The sequence continues at coordinate 8,566,334 of QLTV01004086.1, read as the reverse complement.
AAGGTGCTGGCTGTGATCAATAAAACCCTTTTTATCTGAGGGACCACTAGTCTTCTATTCATTCTGCCCATCCAATAAGATCCGACAAAGTGGATATGCTGCAGGTCCCATCTTTAAATCAGTGTCATCTGATAGAACTTAGGTGGCATTCTCTATCTGATCTCCCCTCTGGAATACTATCCCTCCAAAGGTTTGAGTTGTCCCAGCCCTGAGGTTTTGGAAGACTTAGCTGTTTCCCCAGGTGCTAGGCAACGTGTGCTGCTGTGACAATTTTATTAATGTGTTACTTGCCTAGTTATCCATTTCCCTTATTTCTACTGTTTTGGATTCTTTTTATATCTCATATGCCACCCAGAGTTGCTCTGAGTTGAGTGGCCCATACATCACATTTATCAATCAGTCAGTAAATTAATAATCGGAATGGGATTTGAGGGTCATAAAAAGTGCTGTAAGCTGCTCATCCTGGTAGATCAGGGAGGTATATAAAAGGCTGCTGCTTGTATATTTGTTGAGAAGAATTATAAAATTCTAAGCCTTGGTATCAGTTTCTGTGTACCAATAATTCTGTTTGTGGTGTAAAAGTTTGCTGACTCAGCATTCCAATTCCAAATGAACTCAATGTTTGTCAGGACTGAGGAGTTAAACGCTCTTATCATGCTTTATTTATTGACAAATTGTGGATGGACACTATACACTCATATTTGTATATTACTTTAATATGAGGATGAGGCCATTCCAATTTTCATGGTGGGTTGAACATTGACATTCTGGTTTAAGTGTTATCTTAGTACTTCATACTTCTTAAACATAAGACAGATTCATGTTGGTCATTTTATATGTTAATGACTGTATCCCTTTCTGGCTCCATGGACCGACAGTGGTGGCAGCAGCAGGTGGCAGTGGCAGCGGGAGCTGGGGGAGGGGATGGTTTCCAGCATGCAACCTAATCATGCGCAGGTGCAAATGGAGCTTTCAGCACTCGCCACTGCTTGGGCAGCCTGGTTCCCAGTGGTCCATGGACCGATACCAGTCCACGAACCAGGGGTTGGGGACCCCCGTCTTAATGTACCTTTTCACTCAACTGATAATATTTGCTACATTTTCTTTTATTTTCTATACTATTCTTGTAGTCTTATTTTGAACTGAACAGTACCTAGAAGATATACTATATGCCCGTGATGGCAAACCTGTGGCACTCGGAGCCATATCTGAGGGCACGCGAGGCTTTGCCCTATGTCAGCTCCAGTGCGCATGTGCGCACTGGCCAGCTGACTTTTGGCCTTCCGGAGGGCGGAGGGTGGCCGTTTTCACCCTCCCCAGGCTTCAGGAAAGCCTCTGGAGCCTGTGGATAGCAAAAAATGGCCCAACGGGCCAACCGGAAGTTCAGAAACAAACTTCCGGTTGGGCCGTTTTTCACCCTCCCCAGGCTTCAGCAGTCTTTCCTGAAGCCTGGGGAGGGTGAAAAATGGCCCAATGGGCCTACCTGAAGTTCCAGTAGGCCCGTTGGGCCTGTTTTTCGCCATCCACAGGCTCCGGAGTCTTTCCTGAAGCCTGGGGAGGGCGAAAAACGGCCCAAGGGGCCTACAGAAGTCCAGAGGCTTCAGTGAGGCCTGCGCGCATGCACATGGGGGGGTTATGCATGTGTGGGGGGGCATTGCATTATGGGTGCGGGCACCCACGCACGCGCTATCGCACGCGTGCGCACCCTTTTGGCACCCGAGCAAAAAAAGGTTCGCCATCACTGCTATATGCTATGGTATCTCGCAAGGGAGCATCTAAGGCAGGGGTGTCAAACTTGATTTCATTGAGGGCTGCATCAGAGTTGTGTTTGACCTCGGGGGGCCGGGTGTGTGTGGACAGGGTGGGCATGGCCAGCTCGGCGTTACTCGTGTCGGAACGCCTGTGGTGGCCCGAGCGCTCTGCCAGTTAAAATGGGCTCCCAAGCTCCGTTTTTGGCTGTGATGGCCTCCTGCAATCCTCTGCCAGCGAAAACGGAGCTCGGGAGGGCCACATGCGGCCCTCCTGAGCTCTGTTTTCGATGGCAGAGGCACCGCAGGCCAGTCCTTCGCTGTTTCCAGGGTGACCCCGTGGGCCAGATCTAAATACCCCGTGGGCAGGATCCGGCCCGTGGGCCTTGAGTTTGACACACCTGATCTAAGGGATCAATCTGTTCTCCCCTATTAGACCAGACTAGAACTGGCTACTGTACTTAAGAAGGAGCAGGATCATTGTAGAACAGTGCCTTTAACCCCAAACCCTTGCAGACAATCCAGAAGGATGCTATGAACAATGGCATCACAGGCTGCACTTCCTCTGTCCAGCTTCCACAAAAGGTCCAGAGGATCAATTTAGTTCATATTTAAAGAAATTTAACATGCTAGAGACAACTAAGTTTTACTCTGATCAGTGGATCCAAATTGATTAATTCTTCTTTATATAATATGTGGACAGTCAGAAATTTGGCTTCTATGAAATCAGTGGGTGTCACAAGAACCCACTATTTGGACAGGACTCTGATGCAAAGCAGGAGAAGCTAGCTGGATCAGGAAATCTAAAGACGTAACAAAGTCCATATCCAGGCTCCAGCCCAAAGTTAAGTCAAGTGTCCTTTGAATCATGAGAATTCATGAAACAGGCACCTCTTGAACCCCATTCTCCTTAGGAAGTACCCTTTTTAAATTTCCTGAGAGTCTCCCAAATTGCATACCAATTTTGTCCAGGGGAATGTTTTATCCTGCCCTGAGTCAGATGTTAAGTCTCCTGTACCAGGGAGGGTGTGTGTGAAATCCATTAACCTGGATGAATTTTTGTGACAGAATGATGCTGGTGAAGTGCTGATGTAGTGCCTGTGGTAAAATTAAGAGGTCACTGCACAGAGATCTTGCTGTTAAAAGTAGTATCTTTTCCTAGGGAAAAACGTTATTTTCATTATTTTTTATTTATTAAATTTGAACACCACCCAAGTGTCAATGCCTCTTGTTCCATATGAGATTCTCTCTTATCCCTTCCATGGGTTCATGAATGTACTTAAACAATGGCAACTTAGGATAAAATATCACTTCCTGTCTTGCCAATGTATGCAAAGCAACACTAGGGAGTGGTACATTTGCTCAAGCAATTATACTTGGATACATCATACACGCTGCTGCATAATATTTGATTTTTGCTGAGATGCATCTTTGATATGAATATTTTTGAATCCCCTCTTGGACATCCTAAAATTTTGTTTTGAAAATGTATAGAACGGTGAAAGCCCCTTAACATCAAATTTCAAAAACTCTGAGGACCAATAAAACTGACAGCTGGTTTTCTAATGGGACATTCCAGCTTCTTTACAGCTGTATATCCATAATTATTTAATTAGAGCTGCCAACTGTGCCTCTATAAGCATTAATTCATCAAGCTGTTGAGTTTAGGTTAATGGCCCGAAACAGTGGGAGGTATTTCTAAAGCAACTAGTTAGCAAAGACATTCTTTCAGATCAATTTAGGAACCTCCTATCCAGATGCACAGGGAAGATAAACATCTGATTGAAAGATTTCTTACTTTTCAAAGGAGAAGAGAGAAACCATATTATTATATAAAACCCTTCTTTTGTGAATTTTTTGTTTCTTTGAAGGCGGAAATACTGCATCCCACATTCCCAATATTTGGATGGATTAAGAAAAGCTATCGATTAAGTGACTGTGCAGATGTCTGGGGAGCAGCACAAAAGGGAGAGAGAGAGAGAGATCCTGTTTCTCTTCATGGAGGAGACAAGCAAATGCCCCCAATTCCTGTGGGGGACTTGCGTTTGCTTGTACTTGCAGATGCCACTAAAGGCAGCCAGCACAGCAAAACTATTTCTGCTTTGCTGGGAGAATGGAGATAAAGTAGATGCTGGGAAGCAAAAGCAAATTCTGGGCAGCTGGGCTGTGCTCCAGTTTTAAACTAGGCTGGTAGAAGATTGTGGCTGTGTGTGTGTGTGTGTGTGTGTGTGTGTGTGTGTGTGTGTGTTGAACAGACCTGTGGTTTACAGTCTCTTTGTGCAATAAAGGTTGAAACAGAGGATTTTGTGCTTCCTGTTGAACAAATCACTGGTCCAGCTTTCTCTGGATTGAGTAGATCCTCTATTAATTCTTTATGGTGCCTCCCCCTCCCGTTTTGCTCTTCATTTTCTTTCTTTTCCCTTTTCTGCTGCTCCTTTTTCACGAGACGAAGTGCATTTTGCCTCTTTCCCCCTTTTCGGTGTTCAACATGCCACTTGCATTGGTTCTCTACACTTTCTCTAAAATCTGCTCTCGATATACAAAATTGTGGCATCGTGAAGATGCAGGTTAGTTGATGATGTTAGTGAGGATATCGCCAGTTCCAAATGTGAATGCATTCTGGAAAAGTTCTGTATGGGGGGGTCTTTCCATATCAATTGCTTTTACCATCTCTGTTCTTCTTGGTGCACCAACAGCCTTAGTAGTGATGCTCTGAGCAGCACAGACTAACTTTGATTTTGATTTCCAACAATGCCTTGGCATGATGCCAAGCTAATACTATTGTGGCATATTCAAATGACTGGGGCAATTCTTAAAGTTCTGGGCTGGAGAAAGTGCAGTCCAAAAGGTGTGTCGGCAAGAGCTTTACAAGGATCTGAGGAACATCCTCAAAGTGTTAAAAATGCAGATTAATATGGGAAATGGGTGAAGCAGACTCGTAAATCAAGACAGGTGCTCCAGACCAAAAATGAGTTTCCTTTCTTTATCTTCTTCTACATTTTCCATCACTTAGGAAAGGGGAAACGAAACAGTACAAAGAGAGGCTAAAACAATGTAATACTTTAAAGGGGGGGGTGCGATGGTTCAGTGGTTAAAGACCCTGAGCTTTTCAGCTGGAAAGCTGACAGCTTAGGTTCGATACCCGAGCGCCGCACAATGGGGTGAACTCCCGTTCCTGTTTTAGCTCCTGCCCACCTAGCAGTTTGAAAGCATGCAATTGCGAGTAGGTTAATGGGTACCACTTTGGTGGGAAGATAACAGAGTTTTGTGCGCCTTTAGCGCATAGCCATGCTGGTCACATGACCAAGGGAATGTCTTTGGCTGGCTTCCTTGGCCAAGAAATGGAGATGAGCACCACACCCTAGAATTAGATACAACTGGACAGGGATCTTTACCTTTTACTTTAAAAGAGATTTGATGAGGCTCAACCAAATGACCACTGTGGAATCCATCTTCAGAAAGCCTTATGATAGCCCCCAATATGCTCTTTTAAAAGGGAAGAAGGCAAAGGGAAAAATAAGGCTGGCAATGATTAGAGGTGGCAAAGGTATCCTAGTTCCAAGATGAACGAACCTACCCTATGAATGCTAGTTTCAAAGACAGGTCCAAAAATGCATGAAGTAATTTAGGATGCACATGGTTAGCTATTGTGAGAAAGGGAATGCAGGAATAAATGGATTTGTTTTTTCTGTTCTTCACATTCATACTCTGCCACTCACCTAATGAGTCTAGACACACCTGTACATAAATTTATCCATAATACCTGGAGACACTTTTTGAAGTCTATAGAAGCTCCTTTTTTATTTTTAAAACGATGGGTATTATTTCAGGCTTGCCTTGGCTTCATGACCACATATATAAAGATTCTGTGTAACTGTTTGGTTTAAAAAAAAAACAAAAAAACTCCAGGACATCCATGGCTGTGGGGTGTAAATTAATTAACAGGCTTTCCGAGTCTTAAAATGACTAGCTACTTTGATTCGTTATTCAATCCCTAAGGAGATGGCCCCATTTTTCACCTTACTTTTCAACAAAATGCATTTGGCTTGTTCATTCTGCTGCTCAAATCTGCTGTGAATACGAAGAAATAGTTACGGTATACTCATCAAAGGGGCAGAGGTTCCAGTGAAAATACATTCTCTGCTTAAGGAGAATCATAACGTGACGAACACATGAGCCACCATCCCAAATGCTTGTGGAGGCAGATTTGCCTTTTAGAGCCCTCCCTCAGCATGGCTGGAATGTCAGCATAATATCATGATCTTTAAAAGAAATGACATAGTCACCTGGCCCTGTACTTTGATTGTGGCATTTGATTGTTGTTTGTTTTTGTAGACTGCAAGTCGGTTCATCACCTTATCAAATAGCTCGGAAAGTACTGTGTGTGAGTATACGTGCCTAGACAAACATATCCCATGCAGACAGAGGAACAAACATACAAGGTATGGCTAAACGGTAGCGAAAACGCACGAGATAATATAGAGCTTTGAATCCATTAAGCACATTTTATTCCTACTGATATATTCAGATGGAGATGCAGGGTTCAGATATCTAGGAGGTCAAGTTTTACAACTTTCACGAACTAAAAAAAAGGGTCTTACGAATAATGGCAGAAAAGCATTTTCACATATACTTTACCAAGGTCTGTATGCCACCCAGTTAAAGGAATGGAGTTCCACTAATTCAAACTTGGCTGTGAAATCGAGATTTAGAAGGAATATGAAATTCTACCTACAGTACATTGTTGAGCCTGTACATTGTTCCAGAAACTTTTTGGTATTTTCTTTAATAACTTCATAATAATAGCGACCCGTGTTCCTTTCCATAGGCATGCTTACCTAGTGCAGTTCTGTTGCAAAGGTGAAAACCAGAAAAAGAAGAGATTATGTTCTTCGGAAAAGAACATAATCTACTTGTCAAACATTCTCTAACCTGCATATTCAGAGAGGATTGCAATGTAATTCAGCCCCTGTGATCTCCGTAATATGCAGTTTTATGTGAGATACGGGTGAATGATTCATTACCGATGTGCACTCTCGGCTTGGCAGAATTTGAAATTGCCTATATTGACCATTGGGATTTATGCACTCCATCATTTATTTATCTCATGACGATTCAAAAATGTAAAACAAAATTTAGAGTGAGTCATCTTGTTTTCTAAGTGAGACTGAGTTTCTTTCTTTTCTTTAATATATCACTGATTGCAGAATTACTTACTTAACTCTGTGTCCAAATATACAGACATGGGTATTATTTTCTAGTTACGCTATAAGCAGTTGGCAGCCTTGACACTGATGCACAGTAAAGAAGGAAATCTCTTATGCCATAGGGAAGGGGGGGGGCATTGTGTGACTGTGGGAAGATGCTCCTGGAATAGTTTGTGCCTGGAATAGTGTTCTGCTTGCTTTAGACAAGAGGTGGGCATCTGGCAGGCCTTATCTACTTTTATGTTGCTTTAAGAATCCTCCTCTGAAAACTGAAGTGACTGTTTCCCATCATACCGTGTTTCCCCGAAAATAAGACCCTGTCTTATATTTTTTTTGAACCCTGAAATAAGCGCTTGGCCTTATTGCCATGCACTCAAAAGCCCGATTGGGCTTATTATCAGGGGATGTCTTATTTTGGGGAAAACAGGGTAGTACAGTCCCTAGAATAAAAATAAAACAAACAACCCCTCCCCAAACTCCTAAATACCCAGCCTCAAATTCATGGTTGACTCCACCTGAAAAATAACCATTTGCTATCTATCCTCCAAATTAAAAGATAAAAACACTGATGCTAATTATTATAACATATGATAGTAATTAATATGGTAGCCAAGGTAGGAGAGAATTGGGACATGAGACCACTCTGAAGATTTTTGGTTGTTTCTTAAGTGGACTTCTTTAATATGGAGGTGGCAGCTACATTTTTAGTTAGAAGCATCTTGAGATCTCCAACTGCCTTTTTAATAGGTCCAGTTATTATCTAAAAGCAAAGCACATTTTGAAGTTATTGCGCTGTGCAGTAGATGACACAAACTGCTGATTGTTCTAAAATGTAATGATTTCTCATGAGAGCCAGAGTTCCAAAGTACTCAGAGTGTAGGAGAGGAAGTGTGGGAGGAAGGAAGTTCAAATGCTGTTGGATTTATGCAGTGCCAGAGTGCAAGACAGATTGTGCACAGGATGAGAATTGATGGAACCAAAACACCATCCCTTGATACAGGGTAGAATTTCCCTAAATGGAAGATGAAATGATCCTAATTCATAGCAATATTCAGGGCTCGAAAGAAATATTAAATAACATTTATGTTACTTCCTTGGAGTTTTGCAGCTTAAGAAGGATTGGCAGGCAATTCAATCCTCCTATTATGTGGTAGACATGGGTTATATGCAGGGGTGAGTTCTAACTTACCTCGCTGCCGGTTCGCTTCCTCCCGCACCACGTGGCCATGCCTCGTGGGCGCACGTGCGCATGTGCAGTGCAAAAAAATTAAAAAAAATCAAAATAAAAAAATTTTAAAAGCCGAAAACAAGATGGCGATGCATGCGCAGTGCCGGAAACCCGGCTTCTGTGCATGTGCAGAAAAAAAAAATTCAAAACAAATTACAAAATAAATAAATAAATAAATAAATAAATTCAAAAAAGAGAGATGGCGGGCTAACGCGCGCGGCGACCCCTGTGAAATGGTCGTTCGACCCCCAAAGGGGTCGCGACCCACAGGTTGAGAACCGCTGCTCTAAGCAGAAAGTTATGATGGTGTGATGGATAATCTATTGAATATTAACCAAGTTTCAATTTCTTCTGAAGCTTATTGAGTGTCTTTCTCTGAAAAGGCTCTGATGAATTAAAATGAGATATATGATTATGATTGGGGAGGGCAATAAATAATACTGGACACCATATGTTCTCTTCAGAGCCGCGGTGGCGCAGTGGTTAGAGTGCAGCACTGCAGGCTACTTCTGCTGATCACTGGCTGCCAGCAGTTTGGCAGATCGAATCTCACCAGGCTCAAGGTTGACTGCAGTGCATGCGCAGTGCCGGCAACTTGGCTTCTGCACATGCGCAGAAGAAAAAATAAATAAAAATCAAAAAAGAGAGATGGCAGCGCCCACGGACCGGCACCGACCAAACCAGATCTGTGATGTCATCATGACATCACCAGCGGGTCGCTACCGGTTCGGGCGAACTGGTCCGAACCGGGAGGAACCCACCTCTGGGTATATGGAAATTCATAGTCCGCTACAAGGATCTAAAGAATCTGTTCCAGAAAGAGAAGTAAGTGGGATGACAGAAAGAAGACAGAAGAGCTTGTGGTTGAATAAAAAAGCTTTCCCCAAATGTATGATTCATCTCTATCCATACAACTGGATCACATGGCATATCTATAGGAATAGATTCTATAGCTTTTTGATTTCATGACTCACTGCCAGCAGTTTGATCCTGACCGGCTCAAGGTCGATTCCATCCTTCCGAGGTCGGTCAAATGAGAACCCAGATTGTTGGGGGCAATATGCTGACTCTGTAAACCGCTTAGAGAGTGCCGTAAAGTACTATGAAGCGGTGTATAAATCTAAGTGCTGTTGCTATTGCTATTGCTATTCAACTGCAAGGTTTCCATATACTATAGAACTTGATCCACTAAAATCCTGAAGATCAATGATCACAAGCAGATTTTCTTGGCAAGTCTAGCATTTGTATGTTTAGCCTTATTGTCACATGATGTATCTTTATAGGCCTGTCACCTCTCCTAAAACAAGAACTCCTCCCCCCCACTTTTGCTAAATTACACATTGTGAAGTGATGGCTTATGAGAGAAAAAGTTGATCAGGAAGAAAAAAGCATTTAGGAAAGTTTCAGACTATACAAGCTTCAGCCAGATGCCTCTGTCATTTTTACTGTGCTTTCATTTAAAAACAAAATGATTTCACACATGGCTTAGCAGCATATATTACACTATACTTTTTAATTGTTTTTGCACTGATTTAAAGCCTGTAATTTTTTTTTTGACAATTACAGTAGGTTGAGCTCAACTTAAAATAATGCCATAATTGACATTATAATTCTACAAATAATGGTTGAAAACTACTCTTAAAATTAGTTATGTATATATACTGTATATGGGTGTGTGTAGACAGATGAGACAGAGACAGAGACAGAGAGAGACAGAGACAGAGACAGAGAGAGACAGAGACAGAGACAGAGACAGAGATAGACAGATTCGTTCCACAATAACAAGCATGTCATGAAATATTTTCATTGTAGGAATAAGATTACTTGATTGGCAGCCAAGAAGAAAAGTAGTCACATGTCTATCAAATTGAACAGACTGTGATTCTAGCAGGAGACAATAACACTAGATTCTGTGATGCCACATTTCAGTGAATCATTTTAATGGGTTTTTTTTTAAATCAAGGAAGCTGCAAATGAACAAATACTTGTCAAGTTCTTTTATATCAATTTGCAACACAGGGGGTCCCATGTATTTCTTGCTCTCTGTAAAGAGAATAAGAGAGAGGACTAACATGTCATTTTGCATATTTCCCCAAGGACAAAAAATAAATAAATACCCTGTTCACAGTGATCTGTTCTTCAGCTAAAAATTGTGTTACTCTGCAATTCCAGATTCTTGGAGAGTGATACATCCCTTGTCTTTATTTAAAGTGGTGGGCTGCCAAAAGCCATGTTCTACGGCATGAGTCATTGGCTATGATGTTAACTTGAGTGGATTCTTCATCATGATAGACACCATCTTGATTGGCAGCAGAACTGCTGCTGGAATCATTCAGTCATAGAATATAAGGATTCCAAAGGATTTTGGAGATTGTCTAGCATAACTCATGCCTAGTGCAGGAATTGACTACTGTAGCGTCCTCAACACAGGGTTATTCAATCCAGTTCACACATCCAGTGAAGAACAGCATTGCCTCCCACTCTCTGAATAGCTCTTAGCATTAGGAATTTTCCCTGATATCCTATTGAAATTTACTTCCTTATATTTTAAACCCATTGTTTCTTGCCCTATCTCCTGGAACAACTATAGCAATAGCAGTTAGACTTATATACCGCTTCATAGTGCTTTACAGCCCTCTCTAAGCGGTTCACAGAGTCAGCATATTGCCCCCAACAATCTGGGTCCTCATTTTACCAACCTCGGAAGGATGGAAGGCTGAGTCAACCTCGAGCCGGTGAGATTTGAACCGCCGAACCGCAGCTAGCAGTCAGCTGAAGTAGCCTGCAGTGCTGCACTCTAACCACTGTGCCACCTCAGCTCTGAACAATTCTCTCCATTTTCTACACAGTAGCCTAAATAACTGGGAGGCAGTTGTCGTGTCTCTGTAATTTTCTTTTCTCCACAATGAACTTCCACAACACTTCCAATTATTCCTCATAATATTTTTTTTTTCCTTCCAGGTCCCTTATCATCTTAGTTGCTTTCCACTGGACAGACACCAGTTTATCAATGTCCTTCCTCTCATGCAATGCCTGGAACTTAAGGCAATATTTTAGGTGGTGTTTGAGTATTGCAGAATAGATAGGGAGGATGACTTCTCTACTGAACCATTGACATGTATCATGGGAAGGGAATCAGTCATCCTGCAGGGCGAGGGGGGTACCCACAGCCCAGGGGTGGGTTCCGAAAATTTCTGCTACCACTCTGTGGGCGTGGCTTAGGGTTACGCGCGCGCGCTCCCCCGGTGCAATTCTGTGTCCGCGCATGCTCAGTCACTATAATCTGCCCGAAACACAGCTGAGGAGCTGATCAGCTGTGCTTCGGGTGAAGAATAAAGGACAGCCTTAACCCGAGGGTGGGTGGAAGGGCCCTTTCCAAAGCAGCAGCAGAGCACAAACAGCCCAAAATGTAAAAAAGCCGCCAAAAATTCCCAGAAAAAAATGGTGGCGCCCACGGACCGGCACCGACCAAGGCGGGTCCACGATGCCATCATGACATCACCAGCGCCTCGCTACCGGTTCCGGCGACCCAGTACGAACTGGGAGGAACCCACAGCCATATTCAAGAGAACCCATTGGAGTCTGGTGCCAGTTCAGGGAGAATACCAATAAAGGGAAAAGGTAGGAAGCTCTTTGGGCAAAAGACTAACATGTATGCTGATAATTTATTTTGCATTGGGATTACTTTGAATGCAAACTACATTCAATATTTTTAATGAAGAAAGAATTAAATAACAATCTGGAATGAAGGCAAGTTAGATTTGATTTAATATTTCCGTGCAATCCAATTATTTATATTTCTTTGACTTACATGTGAACCACTTTATAATCATCTGCTTTAACATTCTCTAAATGCTGTGCTGCTATTCCCCAATTAAAAACAAATGACACAACACAATACATACAGTATTCACTTAGACAATTATATACAAAAATGTATAGAAAATTTTATGAAGACTTAAAAAAATGCTTTCAGATATATGACGTGTAAGTATTATAGCAAGGAAAAATGACAGATTTCATCCATGCCCAAATGGATCCCAATTTAAAAATATAAATTTCCTTAGGCGTTTGGTATAAAACAAAGTGACACACACATACTCGAAGATGAAATTAATTGGGACTTTGTAACACAAATACCAACCTTTGGTACTTGCATCTCAATGTCAGTGCAAGTATCTAACTCACAAAACTTGCTAACCCTTTCATTCTTCCACCTTTCCCACTTCTGTTGAATTTGCTAACCTGCAAAACAATAGCATTTCAGATGCTTATTGATTAACTCTGGCAGTTTCTTGTGTTTTTTTTTAATCATATAAAAGTAAAAGTGGGTACATAATAGTGGTTTTTTTTTTTAAAAAATGAACTTGTATAGCTTGTTTAAAGTTGCTGGTAGGAGGAATCAGTTTTGTAAGCTTGCTGGCTAGATATCTTCTTCTACAGATGTCATGACTGTACTTTAGTTCCCTCCAGGCAACTGAAAGGTTTTTGTAACAGTCTGAAGCTGTGAGCTTCAGGTGGTGAGGGTGTAGTTGAATTTGCCCCACTCCTGAAGAGAAAGCACTTAACACTACACGATACTTCTTTGACTTTAAAAGCAATAATTGTAAGAAAGGGACAATAAATAACTTGGTGGGATCCAGCAGACAGACACAGGGAATGCTCACTTACAAATTAATTTTTGGACTTTACAGTATTTAAAGGGGAGTTCTGTTTAGAATTGCCACTAAGCAAATAGAAAATATGATATATGATATATCCTACAGTATATTGTATGCAATGGTGGGATTCAATTTTTTTTACTACCGGTTCTGTGGGTGTGGCTTGGTGGGCATGGCGTGGCTTGGTGGGCGTGGCAGGGGAAGGATACTGTAAAATCTCAATTCCCTCTCCATTCCAGGGGAAGGTTACTGCAAAATCCCCATTTCCTCCTGATCAGCTGGGACTTGGGAGGCAGAATATATAGAATATAGAATAACAGAGTTGGAAGGGACCTTGGAGGTCTTCTAGGCCAACCCCCTGCTCAAGCAGGAGACCCTATACCATTTCAGACAAGGGGCTGTCCAGTCTCTTCTTTTACTGTAAAATCTCAATTCCCTCTCCATTCCAGGGGAAGGTTACTGCAAAATCCCCATTTCCTCCTGATCAGCTGGGACTTGGGAGGCAGAATATATAGAATATAGAATAACAGAGTTGGAAGGGACCTTGGAGGTCTTCTAGGCCAACCCCCTGCTTAGGCAGGAAACCCTACACCACTTCAGACAAATGGTTATCCAACATCTTAAAAACTTCCAGTGTTGTAGCATTCACAACTTCTGGAGGCAAGTTGTTCCATTGATTAATTGTTCTAACTGTCAGGAAATTTCTCCTTAGTTCTAAGTTGCTTCTCTCCTTGATTAGTTTCCGCCCATTGCTTCTTGCTCTACTCTCAGGTGCTTTGGAAAATAGGTTGACCCCTCCCCCTCTTTTTT
>QLTV01004086.1:8471301-8547937 GCA_003457575.1 Thermophis baileyi | reverse complement strand
TTCCAGGAGCTTCGGAGCTTCCATGCTCGAGCCCCGGAGCGGCAGCAGACCTGTCCGCACAGGCCGCTGCCTCACCACCAACTGAATTGCGCAGGTCTAGTAGGGCTCCAAAACGCCCCGCCTACCTGCGTGATTACGTATGCTGGACAGCTCCATCCAGGAGGGGAGGGGTGTTATGTCCTAACTGTTTAAACTGTGTTACATGGTTCCAACCAGGTCCAGCGTTTGAGCGGGAAAAAGCTCAAACGCTATTGGCTGGTCTGTCTGACAGCTCCCTATAAAAGGGCAAGCTGTCAGACTGCTCTTTGCTGGTTGCTGATACAAGAGCTGAAATAAAGAGCTGCTTTGGAAGTCTGTCTCCTGTCATCTCTACCCACTATCTAACATCTTTCAATTTGTCAGAAAGTTCTTTATGCAGCTATGCTGGTTTCTTTAGAGAATAGATGGGGGCAGGGCCAGTCAGAGGTGGCATTTACCAGTTCTCCGAACTACTCAAAATTTCTGCTACAGGTTCTCCAGAACTGGCCAGAACCTGCTGAATCCTACCTCTGATTGTATGGCCTATATGGAGCAGCATGGTGGCCTAGAGGTGGAGCTCTCTCTTCACAGTCAGGAGGCTGAGTTTAATCCTAGGTAGTGGCAGGTATTTCTCTCTCTGGGTGCAATGAGTTATTGTCTGCTGTGAACTCTGCATAGGCGTCAAGAAGGGCATCCAGCCAGTAAACGTTCGAGCTCTGTTTAGTCATGCCCCAACTCCACCCCGATGCAAGAGATTACCAAGTCGTTAAAACAGAAAAAAAATGTATATCCTATACATATATACTCTCTCTCTCTCACTCACTTGTTCTTTCTCTCCCATGCACACAAATACATACACATTTGTCGCAGTCTCACTGATTTCTCTTCTCTGGATACTTTAGTCCCTCCTTAAATTAAACATTTTCTAATTGATTAACCCTCCAGGCCCAAGGGCTGGATCCACTTATACTCCTTTGAGCCACAAAATAAAACTTCCTTAGTTTAGGAAGCTGCATGATGCTATGAATGCTATCATACACTTACATCAAGCTGTAAGTGCCTATGAAAAAGCCTTTTTCCTTTATGATGTTCAGTCATTGAAAGGTAAATAATGAACATAGGAAAACTATATCTTATTAAGTGATAAACGTATCATTAAGTAATGTATATAGGGTTACTAGATATGTGAATAGGCAAAGGATGATACAGACTGTTGGAAAGGAAGACAATATGGCAAAAAGAAAGACATACTAACTTTGTAATGTTCTTGGCATCTGTGACAAAGATTATAGCAGAAAGTGTACCCAGGCCGACAAGTGCATTACATTACTTTTTCCAGCATCAAAAAGACTGGTTTTTCAATTGCAATATTTTTCCAACAAATCTTTATTTTCAAGAACATATGCCAGTGATAATATAGAATCAATGATGATGTGCTTTTCCAATTTCACCATAGAAACATATGAAGGGGCATATGAACTACAGACTATATTGAGCATAAATTGGAAGGAACTGGATTGAAGCCGATTGCTGAAATTAACATAAATCTAGGCTGTTGAGTCTGCTGATGGACAAAAGAAAGAAAGAAGACAGTCTAGAAGGCCACAAGACACAAACATTTGAAAGGCAATTGTGAAAACAGTCAATTATTTTTTAAAGAGACATTCAGAAAGCTGGACAATATTTCATTATAAGGCTATGTCATCTGGATGGAGGCATGAGGACAAAATAGAATAGAATAACAGAGTTGGAAGGGACCTTGGAGGTCTTCTAGTCCAACCCCCTGCTTAGGCAGGATACCCTACACCACTTCAGACAAATGGTTATCCAACATCTTCTTAAAAACGTCCAGTGTTGGAGCATTTACAACTTCTGGAGGCAAGTTGTTCCACTGATTAATTGTTCTAACTGTCAGGAAATTTCTCCTTAGTTCTAAGTTGCTTCTCTCCTTGATTAGTTTCCACCCATTGCTTCTTGTCCTGCCCTCAGGTGTTTTGGAGCATAGCTTGACTCCTTCTTCTTTGTGGCAGCCCCTGAGCTATTGGACCATTGCTATCATGTCACCCCTAGTCCTTCTTCTAGACTAGACATCGCCAATTCCTGCAACCGTTCGTCATATGTTTCAGCCTCCATTCCCCTAATCATCTTTGTTACTCTTCTCTGCACTCTTTCTAGAGTCTCAACATCTTTTTTTATATCATGATGACCATAACTGGATGCAGTATTCCAAGTGTGGTCTTACCAGGGCATTATAAAGTGGTACTAACACTTCATGTGGCTTTTGTGGCAGCGGCTGCACACTGCTGGCTCGTATTTAAATGGTTGTCCACGAGGACTCCAAGCTCCCTCTCTCAGTTACTACTATTGAGCAAGGTGCCACATATACTGTACCTGTGCATTTTGTTGGAGGACATCTCCTTTGGCTGGAGGTCTCGTAACCATTAATGCTTTCAGGACTTGGGTGGCTTTCCAAGTCTGTGGAATTACAATGCCCAGAATATTCAATTGGCATGAAAACTCTGGAAGGTCCTGGATTGGGGAAGCTTATATTAATGCTTTGTGGGGCATTTTACTTTGACAGTCATTCCTTGTGTGGTAGGCCTCAACTTCAGGGACTTCAATCTAACTTCAAATAATTTTCTGTCCCTGATTGGCTGTGTCAGATGGGGAGTTATGGCAGCAAAGGTACGACATATCTGAGTAGTGCCCAGTGGAGGAAAGCTGAGTAATCCTATTTGATTAGATTTATCACAGATATTTCCCACTGGAAAGCCAAATTGTAAGGTATGCACCCTTACTTGGAAATTAGTCCCTCTGAACAGGGTGGGAATTATTTCTGAGTAGATCTGAAGAGCATCTCATTACATAGCTACAAATAGGAAGTGTGCATGCTTGAATGTGTCTCTTCTTCCCTTCTCCACTTGCTGCTCAGGTAAAAACGAAAGTCAAAATGGATGCTTGGTTGTATTATTGCTTTATGTAATGATTGTTTTCTTATTGCAAATAAATAAGGAATATAAAATAACTTATACTAAAGTAACAGTGCTAAGTACTACTGAAAGTACTACTGTATTTTCCAATGGAAGGCTCCTAGTGCCAACAATTAAAAGGTAAATGGTGCTTTGGCTTTTGACCAAAAGGGTAGAGGAGGAAAAAGAAGAAGCAGTAGGATTTGAAGAGTCATAGATGAAAGGGAAAATTGCATCTATGTCTGGGGAAGGCAATTCACAGAAATGCCCCACCTGAATCAATCTCAAATCCCCCTTTTTTAAATTCCAAAAGGTGTAATTTTCAGAATTCTTTTAGAAGATAAAACAATTTTCATTTTTTTCCTGGGGAAATATTGTTAGTAATATCTGAGAGAAAATAATTTAGATTTTTTTTATCCTGCCTATATTTTTTTTAATAACACAGGTAGTCAACATATCTAATACTCCTTTCTCCTCTTCCCCCACACCCCACAACAGCCTGTGGAGTGAGTTGGGCTGAGAGAAAGAGACTGGCCCAAACATACCCAGCCAGCTTTCACGTCTATGGCAGTATTAGAACTTATATTTTCCTGGTTTCTAATCTGTTGCCTTAACCACTAGATAAAACTGGCTTAAAAGCTAAAAAAAAGTGTGTATTCCTGTTTGTTTAATCATTTAGAATGTCAAATGCACATTAAATACAGTGTTGAGTACTAGAAATGTTATTACATTATAGCTAATGTAATCAGTGGCACATTTAATGTGTTGGAAAAATGGAATATGAAGTGAATAGAACTCTTTTAGCATTTTAACACTAATGAAGTCAATGCAGTTATTATTTTGGCAATGGGTATTTCAAAAAGTAGCACTATAATAAGAGGGCCTTGTTTTCTGGTTGATGCCAGACGAATCATGTGGAATTCTGCTTGCTTATATACAAAACACTAGTTTAATTAAAGCCTCAGCTCAGAGCTTCACTGATTTGTTTGAGAATACTTTATGGTGGGCCTTGGAAGATTGGAAACCATCAATTATCATTTTAGGAAGGAGGTTGAGAAGGTAGTTTATGGCTTTTCCAGAGAACCTTGGAGGAAGCAGATTATCTGGTCTCCCTAGAGTTAGGATTCAGGCTTGGGAACGTTTTCTTTGACCTGGTTGCTATTTACATATGTATTGAGGAAAAATTGTTATTGACCTTTTATTGAAATACACAAATAAACAAAATATATGAACTGGCCCCAGAAACACCACTGTTTGCAATACTGTGGAAGTGAAGTTAAGAGCAGTTACAAGAAGGCTCCATAGCCATTTGCACTACTCAGGTGTTCCTGGGGACACAGATAGACCTCCAGGTGGCCTCAACGACTCTCTGAAAGAATGCAAATGATCAGCTGTCTGCAAGGAATATAAATCCTTCCATTCCCCACTATCCAGTTAGAGCTGAAGAAGCTTCTTGGATGAGAAGCGAAACGTCTTCAAAGAAAAAACAAGAAAGTCCAGTTGCTTCTTGAAAAAAAGCACCTTTAGGACAACCATGACCTGGATGACTGAGAATCTCCATAGACACTGTGGAAGAGAGAAGTCTCAGCACTTCTCTCAATGATGACAGTCACTAAAAAATAGTAATAATTAGGGAGATCATAAATGGGCTTAACTAAACAGTGATGACCACATACTGTAAATTGCTTTACGTGATTGACAAAGGGATTGTGATAGGGAGTTCAAATAAATAGGCAGTTTGCTTCCTATTGCTTTATGTAATGATTGTTTTCTTATTGCGAATAAATAAGGAGAGTCCTGAAAGCATTTAATACTAGTCTGGCAGGTGATTCTATTGTACCAATGGGTACTTTATGCTATCCATTAAATGTAATTAAAAATATTTGGAGAAAAAATAATGGGGGGGAGGGAGGGAGGGAGAGAGAGAGAGAGAGAGTGTTTCTTCTTGTGTACTCAATTGCAAATTCCCAATAATCCTTAAGTGAAAACAAGAAGAGGAGAATAGACGAGAGAGAGAGAGAGAGAGAGAAAGAGAGAGAGAGAGAGAGTGAGAGAGAAGGTAGAAATCTGGTATCCTACCCGTATCCTCTTCCCACCTTTCTACCTTCTCTCCACTGACTTCTTAACAGTGTCAGTTGACTTCTTTGCTCTTTCCTCTTGTGCTGCCTGTTTGACAGTTTTGATCTTCCTTCCTTTTTGAGGGAGCAGAGGTCTTGTAGCTTGTGATCTGTCTGACACAGTGCACAGATGGAACTTTGTAGTTGCCAATCAAACTCACTTCTGGTATTGTTTCTTGTTGCTGGGATGTGTGAGAAGGTCTGTCTCCAACACATTTTCCTGACTGAGGTCGAACCGGACATTTTTTTCCCCTTCCTTGCCCATGTTAAGGAGCACTGTGACTAAAGTTATCTTTCTCAAATGAAGCAGAAAATCTCACAAGCACCTCTTTCTGTCTCAGGTAGTAAAAATAAAGTAGTATCTAATGAAATAACACATGGTTTGTTGCTCTTTCCTTATACCTCATATCTTCTCTTTGTGGTGCTGTATTACTCTGCTTAATAAGTGGGCCTCTCCTCCATACCAATGTTGTTTAAAGAAGCAAGAAACTATTCTCAAGGAAAAAGGAAAAAAAAATGTTCCTTGCTCACCTTCCACCAGTTATGTGCACATTTGGCACGAACGTAATGATCATAAATTCAACAAAAGAGTCCTTTATTTTGCTAGATCGTTTTCATATCTTGCTTAACCCAGTTGACTGTTTTTCATGTTCCCAGTGAAGGTGACAGATACTTTAGGTTCCGTTAAAACTCTGTGCCATGTTTATTCCGCCTCTGTATAGGCCATAAGCTCACCAAGCTGTTGTGCCCCAAGTTAGCCACCCTTGGCTCCTCATTTCATTCAAACAGTGTAGCAAGTTATTTTGCAAATGAGGAGGCTGCCATCCTTAGTAACATAATTGTGATTTGACATATTGGGTACTGCATGGAAATCTCAGCTGAACAGATGGTGTTAGGATTTAACTAAACACTTAGGAGATGTAGTTAACCCAGGCGCTGAACTTATGTTCTTGTTATTTTTACTTCAAGCAGGTTAGGTATAAATTAGTTGATGGTTACAGTCATTACTGTGGTCCTTGCCAATCTATGACATTCGTAATTTATTCCTTTTCTTTGAAACCTAGTGTCAAAAGACTGACAGTATATGATTTTCTGATTTTTGTCTATATAAAAATTATATGGGACAAGGAAAAGTGGGGAGGGGTTGTTTTATCCCTCAGCCAAAGTACTGGGACAAGGAATCATCCAAAGCAATTGATTGGAGGAAGATTTACCACCGATAAAAGAACAATACACAATCCCAGTGTGTCTGGAGGCTCTGAGAGTTTAGAACAGGAAGAACAAACTCAGGTTTAGTTCCAGTAAGTCAACATGAGTTCAGAAAGCAGCTGTGATCTGTAGTAGGCAGAAGGAATAACTCCTAGGAACAGAAGGAAGAGTTGCAACTAAGGCAACAGTCACGTAAAAGAAATCTGAGTCCAGAGCAAAAATGTAATGGGATAAAGCATCTCAGATATGACTACTAAAGTTCTCATGAAGATAAATAAAGGGAAAGGGAAGCACATTCAGGCTTGAAAGACTGATATCAGCCCTCCAAGGTAGACCAAATCTGTAAATAAAAGACACATAAGCTAATACTGTTTTTCTTGTAAAGTTATAGTAACAGAATATTACATTACATATTTTTTGGGGGGAGGGGGGTGCCTTCAAAGTCATTCTTGACTCCTGGCAACTACCTGCACAGGTCCATGAAGTTTTCTTGGGAAGTGGTTTGCCACTGCTTCCTTCCTAGGCTATGGATGACTAGCCTAAAGTCATCTGCCTGTCTTCATGCCTAAAGTACTGTATTTTTCGGACTATAAGACACACTTCCCCCCAAAAAAGAGGGTGGAAATGTCTGTGCATCTTATAGACTGAATACCCCCCCCCCGCGTGTCCCACTTTTGCCAAAAATGGGCCCGTTTTTTGTGAAAATGGGATGTGCAGAGGGTTTGGGAGGCCTGCAGAGTGCTCCTGGGGGCTGGGGAGGGCAAAAATGGGATGCATGGGGGTTCGGGAGGCCAAAAACGGGCCCATTTTTTGTGAAAATGGGCCCGGTTTTGGTGAAAATGGGACGCGCAGAGGTTTGGGAGGCCTACAGAGTGCTCCTGGGGGCCGGGGAGGGCAAAAACTGGACACACAGAGGCCAAAAACTATTTTTTTTCTTGTTTTCCTCTTCGAAATCTAGGTGCGTCTTATACTCTGGTGCATCTTATAGTCCGAAAAATATGGGTAACCATTGCACCAAATTAGCTTTCTCTGTGGTCTTGGGCATCCAGACATATATATATAGTAATCAGAGAACACTTTGAGGCCCATATCTGTAAAACTGTTAGCAGGGTCTAAAGGGCTGGGTATCTTCTGTTACTGACTCTCTCCTTTGAAAAAATATTCTCCTCGAAAATTAGATCAGCATCATCCATGTCAGTGTTTTAAACAGCTGCTAAGATGTAGCTTATGTTTATTACATGTTTATTACTTATTTAATGTTCCCTGTTTTGTTGCTTGTATTTATTAGATTATTGTTTATTTTGTTTATTAGATCATTTTAGTCTAGGCTGTTGGTTTGGTTTAATATTTTTAATTCTGTTAATATATTTTTCTAAATTTGTCCTTTCCACTAGAGTGGAGTGGCCAATAAATGTAAACAAATAATAAATAAATATTTCATAAAGTTTCCAGAGATATTATTGTTAGGTTCCTTCATTGTGTTATATGATTGTTATGCTATAGAGAGTGATATTATATTTTTTGGTGTGATGGAGCTGAAGATTATCACTACTATTGCTTTTGTACTGTATTAGCATTTGTTGTTTTAATCTTTGTGCTACACCAGAGTTTATAATGTTTAGTGTACTTTGCCATTAAAGTGGCCTATAAAACTAACTAAATAAATCACCAATTAATGGAATTTATTACCATTAGGCAAGGTGATGGTCAATATTTTGGAGGATTTTAAATTGGGTAATTTTGATAGTGAATATCAAGAATTGTTAGTCATTAAATCTCTGTGTTACCCCTCGATAGTAAAGCTCTATGCTTCCAAACACCACTTGCAAGTGAGAAAAATGGATATATTTCCATCTCCAGATATGTAAGAAACAAAATTTTGGACTAAGATGGGACTTTGTTCAATCCAACAGATCTAATCTTATGGCTCCTCTCTCTATAATTTACACACACACACACAAACACACTTTTTTTCACCTCTTCCCCCGCCCTTAACCTCCCACAATTTATTGTTCAATAGAAAACTTTCCATTTCAGTCCATTTGTGTCACTGGATGGTTTGAACCCCCTGCAGTGGTAACTGCAGAGGAGAACCTGCCTGTGACATTTGAAATGGCATAATTCTCAAGGTGTAATTTATTTCAATCTTCTGGGGGGGGAAAAACATACTTTATTGTCAAGAAAAACAAATTTCCTGGCAGGCCTCCTGAAATACTTTCAGGGTGCTGCAACTGAAAAAAAAAGCTAAATGCTGGAAAGACAGATGTAAACAAGGCTTTTTCTGATACATTTCTTTTAACCATGGGATAAAAATGAAATGAACTCATCCTTTGTAGGGAGGTGGTCTTCAGCTGGAGTGTAGAGCAAACATAAAATGAGAATTGCGGTGCACAAATTTCAAATTGTTTTAAAATCAAATGTCTCATTCCAAGGATTTCTCTGTGCTTGGATTAAACCATTTCTACCAGTTGGGACTGTTATTTTGAACTTGAAGCCACTATTTTGAATTTGAAATCTTTTGCATAGCTCTAGTGCATGGCATCCTCTTTTCTCAAGAGCATGCCCATTTCACAAATCTAAAATCAGATATAAAAAGGAGTTTTGGGGAATTCATGTCTGATACTGATCTCAGCATCAGTAAGTTAGTAACGGTAAGCTACTTCACTGTGTAAGGTCTTGAGCAAAGTGCTTTGTTTCTGTATTGGCCATACAGCTATTTCAGTTCATGCTTTCCCTCCACAACTGCAAGAAAGAATAATTGCTATCCTATATTCTTTTACAACACAAAGGGAGAATGAAGGATTTGGCTTTTCAAAAAGATATTCTCTTGTACTACTTGCAGCAGAAGGATAGTAATAGACACCCTTGTGCTCCTGAATCATTTGTGCTCAGGTATCCAAGTAAAACTGTAGAAAGTAAGAGGAATAACTTCCAGCAGTGATAGAATAATGAGCTGCAGTTGATTTAGTTTGAACTGTGGTGGCAGGGAGACAAAAGTTCTAGCAGTGTTCTGTTATTATGTGAATACAGACAGTATACAGCTCTGTTCTTTACTTTTTTAAAAAAAACATTCAAAAATTGAAAAACTAAATTTCAAGTGATACTGCCAAGTGCTAGCTTATAGTATAAACATTCAGTGCACATATAACGAGAAAGCTCAGAACCTTACAGTCAGCTTCATTTATTTAAGCTTAATTAAACTGGAGTCCTGTAATCCCCAACATAGAGAATACACACCATTCCTCATTAAGGGTTTCCACTTGGTATAGCTCTTAATTGTAGCTACTGCACATTTTAAAGGGACTGACATATAGAACTCATACACCAAAGCAAGAAATTGATTCACTTAATTCCTAGCAATATTTATTGGCTTATTTGTGTATGTATTTGAGTAGGAAAATCTTCAGCAGAATAACAGAGTTGGAAGAGACCTTGGAGGTCTTCTAGTCTAATGCCCTGAAGATACAAATGATTGATTGATTATTTGCCATCAAGTTGGTGTTGACTCTTAGTGACTGCGTAGAGAGATTTTCTCCATGATGATCAGTCCCTCACTTGGTTTTTCAGGTCTTCCAATGGTGTTCCCATTACCACTGAGTCCATCCATTCAGATGTAGTAGGTAGTATCATTTGTTTCATGAGAGATCTGGGGTGTATAGGTAATATCCTGGCACTTTTACAAAAGAGGGCTCTCCCCCCCCCACACACACCAAGCCTAGCAATCTTAAAGCATCAGAAATTTTTAGCACATCAATTTAACATGAGCTTCTCTTCACTCATTTTTTTTATCTTGTATTAATATCTGATTTCTTCCTTGGGTCATACAACTTCAAGCGGTCGATCGGTACTACAGTATTCATTGGGTTAAAAACCAAGTTCTTTAAATTTCCTTTGATAAGAATCTGCACAGCTAATGGGCTGTTAAGGCCAATTGAATAATTAATATTTCTAAATGCCCTTTTGAAGATTCTCTTTAAATGCTAATCAGAATTTGCTACTTTCTCAGATTTTAAAACCTTCAGCTTTGTAAAAAATGCATTTGACACAATTGATAATTAGTGTTTCTGACTGTTCCAGCAGTTTCTGAGTCACAGCTGCTGAATACTTATTCATACTGTAATGGTTGTCAGAAGATGATTTTTAACAGAGCCATAACACTGTAATTGATGAAAATAATGGCAATCCAGAAGCATTGTATGGAATCAACACAGGAAATGTATGTATAGACAGGCTGTGCAATGCTTTGGATTTGATTCCCAAAAGATTCTTCTAAACACATAGGGTGTGAGTTTTATTATGTTGTATGCTATACAACGGGACGTGGTGGCTCAGTGGCTAAGACACTGAGCTTGTCGATCAGAAGGTCGGCAGTTCAGTGGTTCGAATCCCTAGTGCTGCGTAACAGAGTGAGCTCCCGTTACTTGTCCCAGCTTCTGCCAACCTAGCAGTTCGAAAGCATGTAAAAAAAAAAAGCAAGTTAGAAAAAATAGGGACTACTTTGGTGGGAAGGTAACAGCGCTCTGTGCACCTTCGGCATTTAGTCATGCCGGCCACATGACCACGGACAGCGCTGGCTCTTCGGCTTAGAAACAGAGATGAGCACTGTCCCCTAGACTCGGAAACCACTAGCACGCATGTGCGGGGGAACCTTTACCTTTACCTATGCTGTACAACATACTCCTGGAAAAAGATACATCTGCTTTAAAGTGAAACTAATGGGTTTCTAATGCACATTCCTA
This sequence comes from Thermophis baileyi, assembly GCA_003457575.1. Taxonomy (NCBI): domain Eukaryota; kingdom Metazoa; phylum Chordata; class Lepidosauria; order Squamata; family Dipsadidae; genus Thermophis; species Thermophis baileyi. The sequence continues at coordinate 8,536,885 of QLTV01004086.1, read as the reverse complement.
TGAAATGTTGCAGGGACAAATACTGTATATCAGAATAGTTATTCCCAGACCACTTGATATTTTGAGCTAGGCTAGAATGCCTTATTTGTTTGTTTGTTTATTTATAAAATGTATTGGCTGCCCATCTTGCCTCAAGATAACTCTGGGTGGAGAACAGAGTTCAGGGGACAGCATTTCCAACTAGTTATAGAGTAGACTCTAGGACCTAATGTCCCTATTGCTATGATCATTGGTTGGAAAGGAGCTGCAAAGCTCTCAGAGTTAGGAGAGGAATCTTACTCAGAACTAGAAGTGCTTGGCACGTGGGCTTGGAGATTTACTGTCATTCATATTTGTCTGTATTTGATATCTTTCTTACAGTCTTCGGTCAGGTTAGCAAAATTAAAAGATGTACAGTAATTTCAAATATATTACAATGCTTCTAACTGTAGAGAGAGTTCTAGACTCTGATGCCTGATACATTGTGCACAAGATGCTGTCATTTTGTTCTCTTCTTTGAGTAACCCTACATCTGTATTTAAGTAAAAACATTAATTTTATATTTAATATGTGTAGACTCATGGAGATATTTTGGAAAAAAAAGAAGCTCTTACCCTCTAACTAATGCATTCACTTAGCCTCAGAGGATTGGAATAGATGTCCTACTTTAAAAAAAATATTTTTGGTTATTTATTTATTTGTGTATTCAATTTCTATAGCTGCCCAATTCAACCAAGTCCAAAGTCACCCAACAGGCTTTCATGCCTCAGGAGGGACCAGAACACTACAAAAAAGATGTTGAGACTCTAGAGAAAGTGCAGAGGAGAGCAACCAGGATGATTAGGGGTCTGGAAACTATAACATACGAAGAGCGGTTGCAAGAACTGGGCATGGCCAGTCTAGCGAAGAGAAGGACCAGGGGAGACATGATAGCAGTGTTCCAATACTTGAGGGGCTACCACAGAGAGGACGGGGTCAGGCTGTTTTCCAAGGCACCAGAAGGCCAGACAAGGAATAATGGATGGAAACTGACCAAGGAAAGATTCAACCTGGAGATAAGGAGAAACTTTCTGACAGTGAGAGCGATCAACCAGTGGAACAGCTTGCCATCGGAGGTTGTGAGAGCTCCAACACTTGAGACTTTCAAGAGGAGATTGGACTGCCATTTGTCTGAAATGGTGTAGGGACTCCTGCTTGAGTGGGGGGTTGGACTAGATGACCTACAAGGTCCCTTCCAACTCTATTATTAATCTAAAGTTATAGTCTGGTTTCTAGCCTGGTGCCTTAACTACTAGAACTTTTATCTTGGCTCTTTTGCTGGATCCAATAGGCAATTCTTTTATTTCTATCATATTTCCAACACTGGAGGTTTTTAAGAAGACATTGCACAACTATTTAGAATGGTATAGGGTGTCCTGTTTGAGCAGGGGGTTGGACTAGAAGACCTCCAAGTTCCCTTCCAACTCTATTATTCTGTTATTTAGAAACAAACCAGTTGTTATTCTGTATTTAATGTGATTAATTGATTAACATTTGTTCTTTGGATAAATTAGTCTGGTGGATATCTTTTTATCCAAAAGAATACAACTTAACACCTGTATACATTTGTATAGTCCTATTGATGTTTTCAGATCCTAATAAGAAAAATGGGGCATAATAAACATTGGTTGTGTGTATGAAAATGCACACACATATAAATCTCTCTCTCACTTCCTCTGTAAACTCTTTCTAGTTGTTATCTTACCTGGAGGGAATAACAAATTATATACCGAATTCAGTGTGCCACAAATTTGCACTGGATGTTTGAAATTCTAAAATTCTGTTTCTGAACCACTGTATTAAATAATTATGAAATATTAATTTCAAATGTTTTCTTTTAGTATAGAAAGAATATTAACAGTTTCTGTTCTGTTCATAGTTCTGTGAAATAGGAAAAATAGCCTTTCAAATGGTTGGTTTTACATTAAAAAAAGAAAGAAAGTAAGTCTATAATGTGGATCTCTCTAAACCCCAGAGGAAACTATGGGCACAGCAGAATCAACTATTTATTTAAGCCAAATAAATAAACACCCCCAAATTAGTGGAATGTGGCTTTTTCTAACAAATCTTGAGACTTATTTAATATACTTTGCAATATTGCTGCGAATTTTGTAGTACAGCTCACTATTAAGAGAACTGTAATTCCCTAGGCAGTGATTTAATTTAGCCTTTAGAAACAAGGAGACAAATTCAGAGAGGATAAGGTTTAATGTTATGTAAGCAAGTTGGGACCTATGATCTTGTACTTCTGTCTCTTCCAGACTTTTTGAAAGAGAATGCTGCAAAAGATATAGGATTCCAACACAACTTATACAATCATAGAGTTGAAAGGGTCCATTTAGGCTGGTGAATCCAATCTCAGTGCAGGAATCCAAATTAAAATATCTCCAAAATGTGATAGTCTAGCATTTTTCTTCCAGTGAAAGGGCATTTACCACCCACTTCTTGAAAACTGGCTCTCCTGTTGAACTTCTCTTACTCTTAGGAAAGACTCTACATTCTTGTAGTTTAATTCCATTACTGCATTCCATGTCCTGCACTCTGGAAAGACAGAAAACATGTTTTCCATGTCATGTCCTTTCAGTTACAATATTTTAAGAATACTATTATTCCCCCTCCTGCTCCATCTTTTTTCTCAAGTCTCTTTCTTTTAGTCTTTCTCAAGACTAAATATTCCCAATTCCTTGAAATTTATTTTATAATCTGATAGATGTATGCAGTTGATGATAAACAGGGAAGTGATGTCTTTATTTCCTGTGGTTTTCATAATTCTAATCAATGAGTTTCATGTGAATCAAATGTTTAGGATGGCAGTAATAGGAAGACATTTTTCTGGATGCCCTTTCTTTTTTTATATATAAAGTTTTTTTTTATTTTTTCCATTATACATACATAAAAAACATTCTTTTTCCATCAGCAGTGTGTTTTACACCTTTTTCTTATACCTTTTTACAATTTTTTCTCATTACATTCCCTTTTATTCTTTATATTACAAGTTTTATCTTGATATGTTACATTTCTTACTCATTTACTTTCTTCAGTTCCACATTCTTTTCTTTTGTTCTATCCACTTATAAAACATCTCCCAAACCGCATAATATTCTATCTGCTCTTTATCTATAATTAGAATAGAATAAGAATAGAATAGAATAGAATAGAATAGAATAGAATAGAATAGAATAGAATAGAATAGAATAGAATAGAATAGAATAGAATAGAATAGAATAGAATAGAATAGAATAGAATGGTTCTATATTTTAAAAGTAAGGTTCTACATTTAGGCAATAAAAACAAAATGCATAGGTACAGTATATGTGGCACCTTGCTCAACAGTAGTAACTGTGAGAGGGATCTTGGAGTCCTAGTGGATAACCTAATTTATCTCCCACAATTTCTGCCATTTATCTAATTCAATCGTATGGCCAAAATTTTTGGCCCATACTATCATTGTTTCTTTAACTTGCTCTTCCATTAGATTCATGCCCAAGATATAATTATATAGTTTCTTTATTACTTTCTCATCTACTCCTGTTAAAATTTTATCTAATTCTGTTAATTCATTATAAAACCCTTGCAGTTTTACATCTTTGTCATATCTAGATTTTATCTGTAAGTATGCATACCAAGATATATCAATCCCTATTTCGCTCAACTCCTCTCTTTTTTTTAAACCCCCTTCTTCATTTAAAATATCTTTATATCTAACCAATTTTCTTATATTAACATTTGGACTTATCAATGCTTCCATTGTTGAGAGCCACACTGGTATCTTAATATAATGTTGCTCTTTAATTTTCTCCCACACCCTTAGTAGTGCGTTTCTTATATAATGTCTTTGAAAATATTTTTGTACATTATGTTTACAATACCAAAGAAACGCGTGACTGGATGCCCTTTCTGATTGCTTGTAATAGGAAAAGTCTAGGAAGTCAGTGATATGTTAATTCCAATGGATCTCTGCTGGAGACCTTGAAAATACCATCTTTCCAGATCTGATGGATCTAGATTAGAGATTGGAGACATTGGAAGGCATTTAGAAATAGAGCTGACTTCTGCTGAATGTTGCACTAATAAGGAAAAATTCCATCCATTGTCAAATTTGCTTGTCAACACCAAGTTTGTCCTTTGATTATTTAAAAGAATCAATTTAGAGATGGGAGGTGCTTGGGTGCTATAAATACAACACAATCAATGGAAACTCATTGTTTTGACTTTGGAGTGAGCAGACTTTCATTGTACTAAGCAATGCTACATGGAATCAAGGAACAGATAATTTCATTTGAAGAAAGAATTTCTTATAATAATAACTCATTTGAAGACAGCAAAGGCATGAGCTGCTGAGTTTCAAATGGTTGAACTCAGAATATTCTGGTGATCGTTTATCCCTGGGTATTTTTTTCTTTTCCGTGTATTAGCTAGACCACCTTCATTCAAAAATAATCTTACTGATGTCAATAACACAACTAAGAATAGGAATGAAATCTGACCTTATGCAGATGGATTTTTGCCCATCCTATCAATACTTTCTTGTCTCTTCCCTTCTACTCCAAAGAGCTTAGGAGACCCTCCAGAGCACATTTGGGGGCATTATAAAATATGATGAGTAGACTAGCTTTATTATTAGAAAGAGGCCGCTAGATTTCATTTTTGCTTCACCCTTTGAGTTTCATATCACCATCATGCATGCATGCATGCATATGTGACAGCAAAGAAAGAATCTACAGGAATGCTTATGCTTAATTATTTTATGGCTTGCCTAGTTAGCTCTAAACAGTTGTAAGAAACCTGGCTTAGATTGCAGATGACTAGGAACAGAGGTGGTATTCAGCCGGTTCGCACCAGTTCGCACGTACCGTTGATGGAAATTTGGCCAAGGTCGCCGAACCGGTAGCGATGGCTGGCTGGCCACGCCCCCAAACTGGTTCTCCAGTTGCCGCTCGCTCGCTCACCCTGCCTGCCATGTTAGTCTCCGCCATATTCTTCACACGCGCGCATCCCATTGCCTTGCAAGTCCAATGGGATGTGCATGCACGAACATGGTGGCGATGGCAGCACTGTGCAAGGAGTGTGAAGGGAGGCAGACACTGCGCCAAGAAGCCGAGAGGAAAAGTAGCGGAGGTGAGGGCGACAGGGGCATGTGACGTGTCCCTCCGTGGACCCCTCCCGGGTGACAGCCAGGGCTTCACTGCCTCTTTTCCTCAGAGGCGTGGTGTCTGCCTCCAAGTCCTTGTGGAGGGGGACACACACACACACGCCCCTGTCACCCCTGCTGCCGCTACTTTTGCTCTCTGCTTCTTCTCGGCGCTCTTAAAGTCAATCGCCAGTGCCTCCTCTTTTCCTCAGAGGCACGCTGTCTGCCTCCATGTCCTTGTGGAGGGACACACACACACACACACCCTATGTCATCCCTGCTCCTGCTACTTTTGTGCTTGGCTTCTCGGCGCTCTTAAAGTCAATCTTGAAGAGCTGGAAGACGTTTCCTTAGATCACCACCAAACTCATCGTTGGGAGAGGTGTAGGCTTCCAGCTCTTCAAGATAGACTTTAAGAGCGCTGAGAAGCCGAGAGCAAAAGTAGCAGCAGCGGGGGTGACAGGGGCTTGTGTGTGTGTCCCCCTCTGCAAGGACTTGGAGGCAGACACTGTGCCTCTGAGGAAAAGAAGAGGCGCTGGCGATTGACTTTAAGAGCGCCGAGAAGAAGCAGAGAGCAAAAGTAGCGGCAGTGGGGGTGACGGGCATGTGTGTGTGTGTGTGTCCCTCTGCAAGGACTTGGAGGCAGACACTGCACCTCTGGGGAAAAGAGGAGGTGCTGGTGAGCAACTTTAAAAGCGCCGAGAAGCCGAGAGCAAAAGTAGCGGCAGCGGGGGTGACAGGGGCATGTGTGTGTGTCCTTCCGCAAGGACTTGGAGAAAGACAACTCGCCTCTGAGGAAAAGAGGAGGTGGCGAAGCCCTGGCTGTCACCCGGGAGGGGACCGTGGAGGGACACATAGCAATAGCAATAGCACTTAGACTTATATACCGCTTTACAGTGTTTTACAGCCCTCTCTAAGCGGTTCACAGAGTCAGCATATTGCCCCCAACAATCTGGGTCCTCATTTTACCCACCTCGGAAGGATGGAAGGCTGAGTCAACCTTGAGCCGGTGAGATTTGAACTGCCGAACTGCAGCTAGCAGTCAGCTGAAGTAGCCTGCAGTACTGCACTCTAACCACTGCGCCACCTCGGCTCTATACATCACACACCCCTGTTGCCCTCACCGCCGCTACTTTTGCTCTCAGCTTCTCTGCGCGGTGTCTGCCTCCCTTCACTCCTTGCGCACGCTGGGAGCGCCGAACCAGAGAGAGAAAGCGTGCACAGGAGCGAGAGCGCGCGAAGTTGGCCGCTGTGGGGTGAGCGCCTTGGCTTCCCCTCTTGCTCCTCACAGTCGCCCTGAGCTGAGCCGGTGCAGTTCTTTACTTGGGCAGCCCCGACCACAGCAGCAACAAGCAGCGCTGCAACAACGAGGTACAGTAAGATTTGGCGGTGCAGCAATTGTTCCGTAAAAAATAGTGCATCTCCGAGGGGCTTCTGGCAAAAAACAAAAAAACCACCCCAAAACAAAACCCAGGCTTGCAGCAACAGTTTGGAGCTTGTTAAACGTTCCTCCGCCCCAGCCATGCGTTTTCCAGTCCGGGCTGCTCGGCAGGCAGACTCGGCAGGCAGGCTTTTTTTTTGTCAGCCCAAGTGGGGGGGAGGTACATAGGAAATCACCCTGTCTCTGCAGCATCGGTCATGTGACTGAGTGGGCGTGGCCAACTCGATGTCACTCACAGCAAGGTGCCGCCTCACCTTGCTGTGAGTGATGTTGAGTTGGCCACGCCCACTCAGTCACATGACACCCACCAAGCCACCCCCACTAAGCCATGCCCACCAAGCAAGCCACGCCTACAGAACCGATAGTAAAAAAATTTGAAACCCACCACTGACTAGGAATCTTAAAACCTACTAGTGTTCCTATTGGGAATGCTTTGTACATTTTGTTATTTATTTATATGGTTTATGTTCTAGCTAAAGAAAATGTTCCAGCCAAAAGATATATGTAGAAGCAAACGGTTTGCTGACTGCTATACAACCTGGTTTATTATTTCACCCTAAAGTGGATTTATAATGGGCCAGAACACCTCGTCAATACTTGCTCATTTTTCATAGATAGAGTTTTCTATCAATCGTTTCCATCCGGCTGCAGGAAGTGAAAGGTTCATTCATCTCTTCTTTCTTTTTGATGCCCTCAGTGCTTCCAACTAATGAGATATGAGATTGAAAAGAACCATGACTGGAAATAAAATTCTCCTTTACAGTGATAGGCAGTGTAAAACAAAGCAGGAGGGTCCCTGGGACCAGGTGAGCAAAAATGGGGTGACACAAAGCTGTATAACATGAAATTAAGAGACAGAATAGAAGCAGCTACAGCAACATCCAGGGAGAAGAAGGGAAAGGCTTAGAAAGCACATGTCCCAGAGGGCAATTTCCATTGTTTTGAAACGCTTCAAAGTGACCAAGTGGTACATTTACCTTCTACTTTGTTTTTTTGCTCTAAATGACATAGAACTATCTATAACATTTGCAAAGAATCATTTGAATTGGCCTTTCAAACGATCGGGCCATCAAGGCCTTTTTAGATTTATATGCCTGCCTTCAACATTTTGGGCAACCCAATCTATATATGTATCAACATGCCTCTTACGATTTCAGCAGCAGACAATGCCATGTGTAAGATCACAGCCTAAAAATGATTATTTTAAGATATGAATTTATTAAAAGCCAATTCAGCCAGAAAGGCTTCAACTGCATCTAAAGTATGAGTAATAAAAGCAATAGACCTGGCACAAAAGAAAAATGGGATGAGAAAGGAAAGGGAAAACTAGCATTCTCTGGCAGCTATTTGAAAAAGTCCAGGCTAATTAGAGTAGAATGGGGTGAAAATGGGCTGTCTCAACAGCTCAGTTCTTGAAGGTCAGCAAAACGAAAATGATCTTTGAGCCGTGGTGGCGTAGTGGTTAGAATGCAGTATTGCAGGCTAACTCACTGCTCACTGTTAGGAGTTCGATTCTGACCGGCTCAAGTTTGACTCAGCCTTCCATCCTTCTGAGGTTGCTAAAATGAGGATCCAGATTATTGGGGGCAATAGGCTGACTCTGTAAACCACTTAGAGAGTGCGGTAAAGCACTATGTGCTATTGCAGTGATGGCGAACCTATGGCACGCGTGCCACAGGTGGCACGCGGAGCCATATCTGAGGGCACGGGAAGCATTGCCCTATGTCAGCTCCAGCATGCATGATTTTCGGCCTTCTTTTCGGCCGTTTTCGCTCTCCCCAGGCTTCAGGAAAGCCTCCTGAACCCTGGGGACGGCGAAAAATGGCCCAATGGGCCAACCGGAAGTTTGGAAATGAACTTCTGGTTGGCCTGTTGGGCTTTTTTCACGGCACCCAGGGTTCAGGGAAGCCTCCTGAAGCCTGGGGACAGCGAAAAACGGCTCAACGGCCCAACCGGAAGTTCGGAAATCAACTTCCAGTTGGCCCATTGGGCTTTTTTCACCGTCCCCAGGGTTCAGGAAAGCCTCCTGAAGCCTGGGGAGAGCGAAAAACAGCACTGAACCCTGGAGACAGTGAAAAACTGTCATTTCCGAACTTCCGGTTGGCCTGTTGGGCCGTTTTTCGCTCTCCCCAGGCTTCAGGAGGCTTTCCTGAACCCTGGGGAGAGCGAAAAACAGCCCAACGGGCCTACCGGAAGTCAGGAGGCTTCAGTGAGGCCTGTGCGCATGCGCGGGGGGCAGCGGGGGTTGTGCGCATGCACAGGGTTGTACGCATGTGTGGGGGGAGGGCATTGCAGTATGGGTGGAGGNTCTGCATGTAGCCATAACAAATTCCTTCTAGATTGTCAAGGTCATCCTTTGTCCTGCACCTGCACGGAAGGAGGTGGGAGTTCTACCAAGTTGCCAGATGAAGATTGGTTCATGTGATGAACTTGGGGGTGTGGGGACAAAGGCTTGAACTTTCAACTGGGTGGAGAAACCCCGAAGACTTCAGATTCGGGTTTTCTCCCAGCCGTGCTGACATGGCTCTGTTAATAAATTGGAACTTTGAGGAATGCTTTGCCTCGGACTCTGATTTAATTCCAGATGCTATTCGGAACCCTGATACGCGCACTATCGCGCCCGCGCGCACCCTCTTGGCACCAGAGCCGAAAAAGTTTCGCCATCCCTGTGCTATTGCTATCTGTGGTGCTACCTCTTTGCTTCAAGTTCTGAATATTTTGGAGATAGATTGTGAGGAGGGCAAGTTAGAACCCACTAAGATCCATGGAATCTTCTCACTTCTCCATGTCAGATCCATACTGGTCTGACTTGAGCCTCATTGAAGTCTCCCTATTGCTTTCAGAGGGGGAGATTTAAAAATCATGTTGGATGAAAATCTCCACAAAACTGCTCTCTTTTCTCTTCTTCCATTCTGACTGAAGTAACCTGGTGGGACTTTAGATGAAGGAAAAGCTCTTCTTTCTTGATCTTTCCAAACCTGACATAAGTGCCCACCATTTCTAATTCTGAAAATGACTGCCGGAATCGAGATAGCAACATCAATGTGATTGACTCTTTTCTTCTGCTGTTGTCTGATGAAATAGAAAGAGACAGGTCTTGATATATGGTTGGGTGAGGTTCTGGATTAACTCTCATTAGTCCTGCCTCATACATTAAAAACTCCCAAACAATGTGATGTTAATAATGCAACCCCTCCCTTCTCATCATCAATAGCTTGTTTTCTCAAATAAAAGTCCTGGTCCTTATTATGTGAGACAATCATTATGTGAGATAATAATCATCCTTATTGTGTGAGACAACACACCATATTATGTGAGAAATAAAAGGAAGACTCCCAAGAGAAGACAACGGTAAAATGCCCCTATACAGGTACAATCAGGAGAGTCAGCCTTATGTGAGACAACCAGTACCACAAGTCTGTGAGTTTGTATAAACTGATAAGAGAAACTAATTGCATTCCGTACCACATACTGTGTTATCTTTACAGGTTAATTGCTCTGCTGGTTGCTACTTTTGAAGCTGCTGTTCTCTAGATTTCCTTTGCCACCTTTTACAAAATAAGCTGTTTTAAGATTCTGCATTCTTCTGGCAAATCACAGGGCCCCGCTTGTTAACTTATCAAAGTTGTCAGGAAACCATTTTATTTTCATTATAGTATAATAATAAATTTCACCTTCTGGGTCAATTTTATTGTCTCTTAGGAACATGACAATGGTGTGTAGCTTCTAAAGTGAGGTGCAAAAATGTATAATCTTTTATGTTTGGCAGTAGATTGAATTGAGGACATCTGCAAAATGAAACCAGCAACGCTTTTGTGAAAATACCATCGGGACTTAAAAGTTTACCTCCTTCTTACTTTACACCAAACAAGAGCAGCTGCCACATACCAATTTCTTTGTAAAGTTTCCAAGAGATTTGGTAGGTAATTATTTTAAGAGTAAGTTTGTCCATCTGGCATATGTCAGAGGTAGGTCAGTGATGTGCCTTTCCTTCACTACAAGATGATCAGGCTCATCTTGACTTTGGCTGATTTTTAAAAAAACTAAACAGCATCAGATATAGTTCACGCTTGAGTGAGAGAAACGACCAATCAGGAGACCAAAGGAAAGGACCAAAGGAACATTCAGGAGAATGGAAAGGACCAAGAAGTAAAAGAAAAAGACTCCTAAGGGAAGACAATGGCAAAATACCCCTTACAGCTATAAACAGGGGAGGCAAACTGTCAATCCCGAATGAAGCTAACAGATAGTACCTACCAAGTTTTGCTGAAGAGAAGAGCAAAAATGGCACCAGTTTATTGACTAGGAGAGATAACACAGTTTTAGTTAAAACCATCTTCTGCAATATTCTAAACTGATAAACCAGATTTTTTTTTCCTGTTGATTTTTCTTTAAGTTCTTTTACATATGAAAACTTGTGTTAAATTATTCAGGCTTTTTTGTGTGAGGAAAACCTTGTATTTTAATTGCCTGTTCCTTTGGAAGACAAGGAATCAATAGGCAGTGATGAAAACCCTTCTATAAGTACTAAACCATGTATGTCCAGTAATAATCCAATGGTAAAATGTTAACATAAAGGGCTTCTGGCACCAGAGTGATTTATTTCTCAGTTCTGTGGGAGATGCAATCAGTTGGAACCTACAGTTGGAAGTGATGGCTGCAGCTTCATCTATGCATCGCTTCAAAACTCACCTCCCGTTCAAACTTTAATATGTCATATATCGATTGGAGTTTGATTGTTAGCCTGTCTTAAGTCTTGGACCCAGAGGGGGTGACTTACTGCCATTTTAAAAGATGCCTAAAGTAGATTGAAATAGATTATACTGCTGCTAAAAAAAACCTTCTGCTTATTCCCCAGTTAAAAAATTCCTCTCTGAAATAAAAATAGTTTATTTTGGGCCCTGGACTTCAGCAGCACCAATAATAGTACACTGACAGGTTCTATTTTCTTCATGTAGTTTCTACACCAGCGGTTCTCAACCTGTGGGTCGCGACCCCTTTGGGGGTCGAACGACCATTTCACAGGGGTCGCTGCACACGTTAGCCTGCCATCTTGGTGCCACCGTCACTTGCAGGGGTGAAATGCTCCCGGTTCGGTCGTGCCTGTGGGTCGCCGGACAGCCGGTACTACAGAAGCGGGAGACTTCGCCCACCTGCCCGGACGCCACCATTTGGGTTCTTTTACCCTCTGCGCATGCGCAGAATGCTTTGCGCATGCGCAGAGGGTAAAAGAACCCAAATGGCGGCGTCCGGGCAAAGTCTCCCGCTTCCGTTGCTATCAGCTGTTCGGCGACCCATAGGCAAGCCCGAACTGGGAGCATTTCACCCCTGGTGCCACGCCCCCTTTGTCACCTCATCCTGCTCTGGGAGGGGGCGGGGCGGGGGTCGTGGCAGGGGGGGGGGGGGGCGGGGCGGGGGTCGGGGCAGCGGGGGTGGGGCGGAGGCGGGGGGGGTGTGTCGCAGGGGGGGCGTGGCATTAGAAAGGTTGAGAACCACTGTTCTACACTGTTGGCTGGAGAGTTACAGTTACCCATACAGGGCTTAATGCAGTGTTCCTCAACCTCAGTGACATTAAGATTAAGACATTAAGTCCTACCTGTCAATGACTACTTCAGCTTCAGCCACAACAATACACGAGCACACAATAGATACAAATTTAAGGTAAACCCCACCAAACATGATTGCAGGAAATACGACTTCAGCAACAGAGTGGTCAATGCCTAGAATGCACTACCTGACTCTGTGGTTTCTTCCCCATCCCCCAAAACTTTAACCTTAGACTGTCTACTGTTGACCTCACCCCATCCCTAAGAGGTCTGTAAGGGGCGTGCATAAGCACACCAACGTGCCTACCATCCCTGTCCTAATGTCCCCTTTTATTCGTATCCATTTCATGTATTCATAATCATGTTTATACTTACAGCATATCTGTTATCTAATACATGCTTGACAAAATAAATAAATAAATAAATAAAAAATAAATAAATAAAAAAGATGCGTGGACTTCAACTTTTGAAGTTTGATTCACACACACCAGAAGGTGTGTGTGAATCAAACTGGCATTTCTGTACTGGCAGTAATTATACAAAAGGGGGGGAAATCACTGATTTGGTTTTTCTCTGCATGGCAAATGCCATCTGTGCAAATCTTTTCTATTGTGACCCAATTAAAGGTGCAGGAATGTATGTCATAGCTGGGATGCTACAGATTTTACCTCTGCAATAACCCACTTAATTGTAAAGGAAGTCATTGTACAGACATCCCTGAAGGCCTATGTGTATCTATCTGTGTCAGAGGTGGGTTCCTCCCAGTTCGGACTGGTTTGCCTGAACTGGTAGCAACCCACTGGTGACATCACGGAGCCGGTTCAGTCGGTGCCGGTCTGTGGACGCCATCTTTTTTTTTGGAATTTTTTTTGAAAAAAAAATTTTTTTGGGGTTTTTTTTTAAATTTTTTTTCTTCTGCGCATGCGCAGAAGCCGAGTTTCCGGCACTGCGCATGCGTCGCCATCTTGTTTTTGGCTTTCTTTTTTTGGAATTTTTTTGGATTTTTTGGTACTGCACATGCGCGCGCGCGCCCACAAGGCGCAGCCACGCAGCGCGGGAGGAAGCGAACTGGCAGCGAGGTAAGTTAGAACCCACCCCTGATCTGTGTGTATAGGTACATGTGCAGGCATGTATGCATTTTGAGGTGGTGAATTTCATGTGCAATTAAAGAGGAAACCAGCAACTAAAAATTGAATGTCACTTTTCTATTTTGTTATCTAAAACTAAAAGATAATTCAGAATTCAGGGTTAGAGATCTGTGATAGAATTCTCATCACAGTTACAGTTTCCAAGGTTCACTAGAAGAAACTATGATTAGTTAAATTATTAAAAAGCCAATATAAACATAGTTTAAATTCACCCCTTATTGATGCTCAGCATAAGGAAGCATTTTCTGCTTACCAGAGAAGCTGTAATGGGAAAGGAATGAGCAGTCAGTTGAGGACTCATAACATGGGTACTTCCCTCCCCCCCCCAAAAAAATCCCCTCAATAAACTTTATATGCGAGCAATTCATTTTCAATAAGTCTGTAATTGACCCTGTCTTAAATATCACTTCAGATGTGGCATTAATGTTCCATTACATTTTTGGTATTCTTTAGTTGAAGAGACTGCCGGGTCAATGAGAGTTGCTGCTGTTTCCCCAAAATGGGGGGTGGGGGGTGGGGGAGAGAAAGACAGAAACTCAGGCCCTTGTTCTAAACGCTCTTATACTGATCAGTTTGAAAGACAACCATTCCACAAAAGGACTACTACTCTAATGAAGTGGCTTTGTTTCTCAGATGAGCTCTTATATGGTGTTCTCATTTCCCATTCCTCACTGCAGAAAAGTGACACTTAAAAGTTGGCAGCTGAGGGAAATATTGCTGAGAAGATTGAGAAAATAACACCCGAATAAAATAGCAGGTGTTTGGGGTTACTCTTATGGTAGCAACTGAACTTCCAGCAATGTGCAGTAAATGTGTTTTATAGTCAGTGTTATTCACTAAATATGCATAGACATGGATGAAGCATAGATCAACGTAATGGTTCCACAAGTTTCACAGGCCTAGATTAGTTGAATGAGAGCTGCACAGAGCAGGGTTTCTGCTCATATGCCACCTCAATTTATTTTAACGGGGGTTATGTTTGGCAGATTTCCCAGCAGATTATAGGTCTGATCTCCATTGCTTTTGATAACTACCCTGCTCTGGCCATGAACTGTGTTCACGTGGGCTGTACTGGCACCAATATAAGTAATATAATACATTTTGTGGCTTAGCTCATCACAGACATGACACCCAGTTTGAAAGCTTGTGCTACAAATGGTGCTGCTTTGCCTTTTCAATATCAACGTTTTAATTTTTTAATTTGAGTTTTTCTATAAAATAAATCATGTGGCCAGTAATAGAATCAGAAGCTTGTGGAAGTTCTCTGGAGACTTCTCTGAACAGCTGACAAATCTGAATTCCTTGAGGGAAAGTATTCCTGCATTTCTCCTGCCTGGACAGCTGTTACCTTTCCCAGCGGGTCAGTGTCGAAAACATCTCAATGTGACTTTTAGATTTCCTCATTATTCACTTGTTAAATTAGAGTTCATCTCACTTGAGGCATTTCACATTACCTTGCCTTTTTTAATCACTTCCTTCCATCAATTCAGCAGAAAGCCTATAAAATGTGAAGTTTTTTTTTTTTAAAATACGGCCTTAATTAGTCATTGGAGAATTTCTTTCAGCTAAATGTGCAACTGTAGTAAGTGTTAAAAAGTTATACAAAAATTGGAGACAAATAAAATGGGAAATGTCCTGATATTGATTTTAATATAACTCATCATTTTCATACATGAGTATTTCCTTTGATCTTTTTACCAAGATTTTTCACTTCTAAACTTTCAGTGGCAATCCTAATTATTCATATATATACCTTTCTTATTCTTACTGAGCAGATAAAACTTCATTATTGGTAAAAACAATGGTTTGGTTCACTGATAACATCAAGTTGGGATTTGTTTTGACCTTGGCTTATTGAAAAATTTACAATATTTTATTCTCATATAGTGCTAAATCACAATGACATTTACTAACAAGCCCATTCATATGGGTTAGCTCATCTCAGCACATGTACTATATAAGAATCTTGTGGTAAATATTTTGTTTATCTTAAGTATTTTATGTAAAGTTTTTTATTGTTAAATTTTATAGTCTGCCTTTATCTTATACAACTCAAAGGGGTATATATAATGCGACTTGCCTCCTATTTTTCTCATGAAACAACCTTGTGAGGTGGGCTGAGAGAGAGTGATATGCCCAAAGTTGTCTGTCTGTCTATCGATCTATCGATCATCTACCTATCTACCAAATCTAGAGATCACCCATCTCCCTCACATAGTGACTGAGCAGTCTACTCATAACTTAAAGGAGAACTAGAACTCACAGTTTCCCAGTTTCTATACCAGCACCCTGATCACTGTGCCAAACTGGCTCTCTTAGTCAGCCAAGATAACTTAAATTGAAAACAGTCGTTATTTACTTCATTATGTAACTGCAACAAAATACTAAATATTGGTTATTTGATTCTCTGGTTACATTATCTGAACAGAGGAGATTAATATTGCTGATGGGCACTGATCAAATGATAGTCCTGACAGTCTAAAATGCTAGTTCATTCTGTTCAGCACTTGCATGCTTATCCTTGGTGCACCACAGAGTGTGAAGTAGCTTATGCCAGCTGACTAGTGGCATTCGAGTTGCTGGGTCTTCCAAGCTCCTCTGCTGGTCTTACCTCACCTTGTGTTGCATTGCCTTATGTCCAGCCAGGTCCAGCACTGGCTTCCGCTCTCCTCATACATGAATGCATCTAGGTTTTCCCACCAAAGTGATAACCATTTATTTACTTATAACATTGGTTGCTTTCAAACTGCTGGGTGGGCAGGAGCCAGGGAGTGAGCAGCGGGAGCTCACCCCATCTCATGGAGCCGGGCTCGAACCACTGGAATGCAAACCATTTCTGGCTGACAGTTCCAGTGTCATTAAGTCGCTGTGCCACCACATCCCTTAACACTAATTAGAAATCTACCAATCATAGAAAGCCTCATAACTGCTGCTGAATTTGAACTTTGGCTCCTTAATGATTCAGGATCCAAAAACCAACTGTAAGCATTGGCTTCAAACTCTGATGTGTTAAAAAAAAGTGATTTTGCACTATTGCTTCCTTTATTGCCTTTCTCCTACCTATTGACATTTGTTTGATCTCCTCTCAGATTTTTTTTCTGTCAAAATTTGCTATATATCCATTTTGGTCTCTTATCCACGGGACTTCTCCCCGAATTCTTTCCAGTTCAATTTTTTCCTTGAAAAGTGATATCCAGAATAAATCTCCACTCCATATGAGATTTAAGAACTCTCCAAGCCTGAAAAACAGTACATTTTCCCCCATACAATTTAAAATGAAACTAGTCACTGGAAAGAGGGCATTGGGATGTCATGATTACTTTGCTGACTTACAGTAGAATCATTTCTAAGGTATTATTCAACAAACAATAAAAAGGGAAATTTCTTCAGAGGACTAATAATATTTTATTTCTATGCTGGAACTATAGCTAAGAGATATACGATGATATCGAAGATTATAAACTTATTTTTCAAATGTGATTTAAAATTAGATTAGAAATAGTAGAATAACTCTGGGGCAGATGCAAGACATACTTTAAAACTAATTTGCAGTGGGATTATATAGTACTTCATTCTTTTGAAATATTCTGTTTGTTAGAATCAGTTTTTTCCCAAACATAAAACAAGCATATTGTGCATTTAGTTAAGAAACTGCAAATCTTCTTCAACGTAATTTCTACAAAATATTATCAGTTAAATAAGAGTTTGGCATCCTGTTGGTGAGATCACACAAGAAGCAGCATGTCTTTGAGTTCAGGGGCAGACCAATTTCTAACATTTGAATGCAAGTCACTTCGAGCCCCAGGATTGATTTTGGAAATGTGCTGAAAATTAAAATATTACCCAGGTAGACATTTTCATACAACTAGCATTTTATACTCCTACTGGTGGTTTGCATGGGTTTATTTCATTCTAGCATTGGAACAGTGGATAGCTTAAGCATCATTTTGAACTTTTTTTTGGTCATATCTAATTCCGTACAGACAACTTACAGTCTACCATAGCTACATAAATGTAGGTATTCAGCTGAAGAAGCTTCTTGGATGCAAAGTCTTCAAAGAAAAACAAGAAAGTCCAGTTGCCTCTTGAAAAAGTACCTTTGGAATGTCTTACAGAGTATCTTAAAGAATTGAAATTGTTATTTCAGATAACATTGCCATATAAAATACAGTCAAAGAAGCTAAAGTAAATAAAACATAACAATCTAAAGAAATGTGATTGTCTCAATAATGAGAAGACAATCAGAGGGAGAGCTACTTGAGCCTTTTATGGCCTGGTCTCTATATTGTGTCTAAACAGCCCTGCTTCTTTTCCTGATCAGATGTGCTTCAGGATAAAAAATAGAAGGTGAATAACAGGGATGTGTTTTCCATAGGTAGTATTTATGTTTATCCATTTTGAGTAAATTTTAGTTTGAAATAATACAGTGCAAGCATGTGTCAGATATATGATGCAGGCTTTTTCACAAAGAAAGGCAAAATTGCTAATTTTTTAACAGAGAGTTTGGAGACAATACCAGCTAGAGAAATAACTCCTATATTTAATAATTTAGTTCATTTAGGCAAAATAATAAGTAATAATACTCCAAATATGCTTTAGCTACCTTTCAGAACAAGCAAGTAGAGACCTAAAGACTGCTTGAAATAATCTGCTGGAGGTTGGCTTGCCAAGGGAGACCTTATAATGTAATATATTCAATGTCATAGCAAAGATGTATGCCTGAAAATTCCAGAGAAATGTGGTTTGCCGAAAGTAATTTTGTATCTGGGTTATTTAATTGCTGATTATATATTCATTGTGTGCAAATCACACCTAAAACCTCTAGCTGAAATTTGTACTCCCATCACCAGGTTTCTAGAGCAAAAAAAGAAAAAGAAACCCAGCTGATTACCTGAAAATATATAAACCTAGCTAATCAATTTCTGATGAAGGATTTTATAAATAAAAAAGGTTTATGTTTGTTTCTTGATATCCATGTTTCTCATCATTTCAATTACCTAATTTGGCCAGATGCATCAGAATCTATTGAATCTACAATTCAAATTGTCCCCAGCCAACCCATTTGAGAATATGGGAGTCAACATTTGACATACCTCAAAGTTGGATGAGATTATTCTAGAATTATATAGTCTACAGGAGAATTAGCTGTAAATTAAACACACCAATCAGTTGATATAAATGATATAATCTGAAAGAAAAGGAACATTGTTGAGGAAGGACTTGTTTTCTAAAAATAAGCACCTTAGTTTCCTCTCATCATTTATTTTTGATAAATGCTTCAGCTTTGTCTCACATTTGTCTGGTAAACATTCATCCTGTGCCATATATCCCACTGGCATTGTCTTTCAAGTAACTTCTTAAAGTCTCCAAGAATTGATCTCATTCCAATGACAGCCGTGCTTTTGATAGTCTCTCTCTCTTTCCCTTTTTTCATTTCCATTTTATAGAACTATATTTTTATCTGCCTTTCACAGCCTACATAACATAAGACATTTCATTTCAAGGAAAATAAATCCTCTATTTTACAAGAATAATTAGACAAATGATTGCTTCTAATGACCAAACTGCATTTAGACAGTATCTTGCATGATGATCAAAAAAGAAAAAGGGGGAAAAAGAATTCTAAAACACACCACAAACCAAGACAGAAGGGAACATCAATTTGCCTGAAATTTATGTATGCTAATTTATATAGCTAATTTATATGTAAAATGAAAACTTGGGAGCCACTGCTGGAACTGAAATGGGATGCAGACATTGTGACCAGATATTCCTCCCTCTCCCTATTGCAATCAGCCTGCTAAAAGGGAACTTTGAGTTTTATGTAATTCCTTTTTCTACTTGCTTAACTTAAAACATGCTCAATTCAAAAGAGGGCTATTGTCAATAATGCAGGATATATAAGCACCCTATCAGTTACATAAAGAACCACAGACATGTCACTCACCCTATGCTTCTAAAATATTATGAGATATACTTCTGTCTCTTAGTTCAAAAAGCTGCAATCAAAATATGATGGCTGGGATGGAGAGGAAGATAAATTTAATTTCTGTTTTACTTCTTAGCAAGACTTGGGAAAAAACTTTATGAGATTTGATGTTGCTGCATGATTTGTGAGAGTTGCAGCAGTCAACCAAACATAATACACAATTTTGGCTTCTTTCCAGGCTTTCTGGTGCTCAGGGACAAGCTTATTGTGGAGGGAAAATAAAGATTAACTCCATGGATTCATTAATGGACTGAGTAATCTGCTGACAGAAAGAAGGGAACAGCTGCATTTCAACCCAATTATTATCCAAATCCTTTCACAATTTTTAATTGTAGATTAATATGTTTACATAGCTTCACAACCTCCATTTCTTATAATCCTGACCTAGCATAACTCTTTTCGTTGGGCACAATGGTCTGATACAGCTGGAGAATGCCAGCTGAGGAAGAGTTTAAGTTCCAATAAAAGAGAATATTTGTAGCTCAGGGTCGAGTCCTTGGTGCTCTCCGAGTTTCATTGTTTGCTTGTAAACGTTTCATTACCTGACTAGGTAACATCACCAGTGTTAGTGTGAGGTTTGTTGTTCCCTATGTAAAGCTACTGTATATAAGCAGAGAGCAAGCCCTATACTCATTAGCATTGATGATGTTACCCAGTTGAATAATGAAATGTCAGCAAGTGAACAAGTAAGCTCAGAGAGCACCAACGACTCTGAAGAGTTTTATGTAAGCTCACACTCTACATGAGCAAAATGGTATGTTCTAATTCCCTTATTTTAATCTCTATAATTCATCTCCAGCATAGTCTTAAATTCCAATGCATCTGGAAAGCCCAGGTTTTGGAAAACTGTTCTAAAATGTTTCAATAGAAATCCCACTTCAAAATAAAAGAGACTTATTGTCTATGGGAAGTCATTCTATGTGAATCCAGCATTCTTGTGACAACTGGTGTTCATTAGAGGTTAAGTGTAGAAATAGGTTAACTAGGAAAAAGAAATAATTATGCACTATTCTACTGTAATGGACATGGTAAATTATATTTTGCAGATAAGCTTTGTTACCAAACCCTTTGCACAAAAGATTCAAAGATCCTAAGCAGCTGTCATGGAGGGCACCCCAATCTTTTCATATTACTTTCCCCCTCCAACTTTAATCCTCATGGAATAAAATTTTAGATGAGTTGTAACCACAGCTTTTGTATTTCCCTGCAAAACCAGCTGCAGACAGAGAAGTCTAGCTGATAACAAAGAGAAATTATGTTTTACTTTATTTAAGGAGAGTGTGGAATTGTCATTAGTGGGTAATAAGAGTGGGATACTAAAGTTTTGTGCTGCCTCAAAAGGAAGAGAATGTGGATAGTGAGTTTTAGACATCTACTCAGTAGTGGGTTCTAAAACCCTTTACTACCGGTTTGCGTGTGCGATCGCAGAAGCGTCCCGGGCTGGTGGGCGGAGCCTTCCACTGCCGCTGCTACCAGCTCTAAGAACCGGGCCGAACCGGGAGCAACCCACCACTGCATCTACTATATGTGCTAATAAATTTACATCTACTGGGCAGCTGCATTGCTCTGACAGAATAGCTGAAGCCTTTCCCTTCCCTTATTTCTTATTCAGATAATGTACTCTTTAATTAATTGACCAAAGGGTACATTATGCAAAAAAAAAAGTGTTATCAGATCGTATTTATTCAGAAAAAAAATAAAAGGAAAACCAGCCGGAAGAAACTCTGAATGTAGTGCAAGCAGTAGTTTGAAGAACAGATGACATTTAATCACTTCTCTTCAAGCTTTCTTTTACCAAATTTAAATGCCACTGCTGAATCTACCGCCAGTGTTTTTCACAAGGCAGTGAAGGTTTGATTTTTTTCATCAACTCTAGGGTCTAGTAATGTGGGCAAGCTTGCTTTGATTGTGGATGTTTGCTATATGTCATCACTTGGCTGTTATTTTATGTTATATATGGTTTTTGTTTATTGTTTTTAATTATTAGCTGCCCTGAGCATGCATTTGAGAGGGGTAATCATATATATTTAATGAATAAATAAATATATAACACTCTTAAGGAAATAATAATAATTAGCTGGACAATTATTTGGAGAGAGAAGTGACAAATACCAATCAATGATAGTTTGAATCGGGGAAACTGAGAATGAGGAAAAGTTTTGAGCAGTTTATTTTCTGATGTGCTTGCTGAGACAAAATGCTGCCCCTCATTTTATTAGAAGTTTAAAGGTTCTACCAAAATATTGAGAGGTCTTATGAGTGCTATCCAAAATACAATTTAGCCTTACATATGCATGTAATATAGAATCATTTACGAGCACATCACTGTCATGAAGGCAATTTTCAAAAGGGGGGCAGGTGGAGGAGGTGATAGAGCACTGTGCCTTTGAGCATCTATATAACCGTAGACATTTTCCTTGGCACTTGCCAGGCTTTTTGACCCATCCGAAGATAAAATGGGAAGCTGGCAAGTTGCAAAGCAAAGAACATTTGTCTTCTTTATTTCCAAGAATGCCTCTGAGCTGCACATAACACATTCCCGAGAAATAAAAATGATGGATGGCTACAGTCTAGTGCTTTGTTTGAAAGGGTGCCTAAAAAAGATAAAAATAAGCTAGAATGGTGTGGAGCATCCTGTGTGTCCATACAGAGGGCCAAGAAACCATCTTACCTGTTTGCTTTTGGTAGGTGGCTGCTTTGTGACTGACCACACCACTATGGTAACTTGTTGCAAATGTATAATTTTCTCTGATGGAAATCATTTTATAAAAAACGGCTTTTGGGGTGCTTATTGGCCCTGAAAAATTGGCTTCCTCTTCCTCTGAATTAGGCTGTAGATTGGTCCTTTAGCCATCGATTCCATGATCAAACATTTTGCAGCATCAAGGTTGACTGCAGTTCTCTTTGAAACTCTTGACTTGGGTCCTACACTATGAACCAATAGGAAACAATTTTACTTCACTGTCATTCTAATAGACCTTTGAAGAAAGCAATGACATTGTCCCTTTTTCAGGCCAATGTAATTCAACTGGTCTACAAATTCTCCCCCTTTTTGTCATCCTTCTCAATTACAGTCACAGAAATGAAGTGGAAAGTATCACTATTTGGAACCCATTTTCAATAGTAATTAGTTGGCAGTGCGGTCCAATGGTATATAAATTTGAATGTTAAATGTTTAGCATTTTTGACATGATCAAGCAACTTCGAAAAGATGGTTCTGACTTCATGCTGCTTGAGGTGCCCAACTTTTTCTTTTACCACCACAGAAATAATATAATAAAGTTATTTATTTGCATAACATTGAGATAAACTAGGAAGATAATCCTGATCCTATATAACCTTGGGTGTAATTTTTATAAGAAGAGTGTATAAAGATATATCCTTGATAACTACTTTACAGTTAAGATATTTGTGTTCCAGAGACAGGCCATTTTTGGAAAAGTTAAAGATCATATTTTGAATTTGGAATTAACCCAATTTGAAGTTAGGGATAAGGCAGGAGAAGTATTTTATTGATTTATTCATCAAATCTATATACGGTAGCTGCCCACTTCATCAAACAGCAACAAACAATATTTGGATAAAAATCACTAACATAAAAGCAACAGATATAAAAAAAATATAGAAATCTACTTTAAGAAATAAATAGTGTAAGAAAGCAAATATGTAAATCCCTAGGCAAAAAGAGGATAAAAAAGGGCCACCTCAGCAATGGCGTCATCTAGGCAAATCTCTGGTTCCCTGAGAGCCCCACGCCTGATAACATAACCAGATTTTGCTGGCCTTGTGAAATGACAAAAGGGAAGGAGCTCATCTAATTTCAGGGGGAAAGGAAGCCCTATAAGGTGTGCACTGCAGCAGAGAAGGCATTTTTCTTGGGACCCATGAAATGTAGATTCCTAGTTTATGGTATCTGCAGAATGCCTTTCTCCTCATATTTTCTTCACAACAACAGCCTTGTGAGGTGAGTTGGGCTGAGAGAGTGTGACTGGCCCAAGGTCACCCAGCTGTCTTTCATGCTAATTCAGGACTAGAACTCACTGTTTCTTGCTTTCTAGCCTGGTGCTTTAACCACTAAACCAAACATATTTTTAATTTTAACTTTAAGATACAAATTACTTCTATTTTATTGGATTTTTCTGCAAAGTATTGTTATCATTCTGAATCCTTGGGATGAGTGGCATAAAAACTTTAATAAATATATGATGTATTTTCTCCTCAGTATTTGAGTTTTTCATCACAATCCAATAATGCTCTGGTATCTGAGAAAACCTAATTTTGTTTGCCATGTTTTCCTCCAGGATCAACAATTCTAATTTTTCTTCAAAATGTGAACATTCCTCTGATGATACTTTGGTATTTCCATTAAAACATGTTCTCAAGAAATTGTTAAAGTGTACATTAAAATGCAAATTGGTGGTTTTATTAAAGATTTCTTTAAGTTCCCTGACAATGTATTTACAGTATATGCAAATTGCTGAAATGTAGACTTGGTATTAAAAATCAAGCCACATACTGAAAATTAAAATAGAGAAACATTCTAATTTCCAGAAAATCAGCAAACAACTTGACAGTGTGTGAGAAATGGGTTAACAAGTGTCTTGCATGTGTTCCCTCAATAGGAAGTGAACGGATAATGAAAATGTATTCTTATATGCCAAAAGGTCTGTATTGTTAAAAATTGAAGTTGGCAAATGGTTTGCTACTGGGCACAACCTAAGATGTTCCACAGTCTGTTGTTTCCTGTCAAATATTATTATTAGTGATGAAGCACCCACAACGTCTGAGAGCAATGAAACAGCTTGCCCTCAGAAGTTGTGGGTGCTTCATCACTGGAGGCTTTCAAGAAGAGATTGGACAGCCACTTGTCAGAAATGGTATAGGATCTCCTGCTTGAGCAGGGAGTTGGACTATATGATCTACAAGATCCCTTCCAACTCTGTTATTCTGTTAGGTGAACTGATAATGAAAATGTATTCTTATATGCCAAAAAGTCTGTATTGGTAAAAATGGAAGTTGGCAAATGGTTTGCTGTTGGGCAGAACCTGAGATGCTCCACAGCCTGTTATTTCCTGGCAAATATTATTATCCCTTTCATTTTCTCTGGTTGTTTCACATCAAAGATAAAAGTCCTTTTCTCCCATCTTGGTCATCCTAGGATGGGGAGAGCAGTTTTGAGATGATAGCAGAAATACTGGACTTCTTATAAAGATCAGTTGGTCTTGGTGACTATTTGACAACAAAGGAAATTGGTGAATATGAAGAATCTAGATAATCATCAACCACAAGCTGCATGTTTCATGTAAATTAGGGGTGTCAAACTTGCGTCATCACGGCATCGTCACTTGGCGTATCGTGACTTTTTCCCCCTTCGCTAAATCGGGCATGGGCATGGCCAGCATGTGATGCATCCGTCCTGCAGCCCTGATGTAGACTACCTAATGCAGCTTGTTGCTAGACAAAGCCAATCTAAGGCAGCATAGTTAGCACTTAGCACTTAGACTTATATACCGCTTCATAGTGCTTTACAGCCCTCTCTAAGCGGTTCACAGAGTCAGCATATTGCCCCCAACAATCTGGCTCCTCATTTTACCCACCTCAGAAGGATGGAAGGCTGAGTCAACCTTGAGCCGGTGAGATTTGAACCGCTGAACTGCAGCTAGCAGTCAGCTGAAGTAGCCTGCAGTGCTGCACTCTAACCACTGCGCCACCTCGGCTCTAATGTTGATGTTCTGCTGACTGGTCTCTCTCATTATTGCTACTTGATTTATATCCTGGTAATATAAATCCCCAGACAAACCCCACCAATATATGGCATTTATACCATAACGTTTACCATTGTATTATCCTATGCTATGCTGGAGCTAATTGTCATGCTTGTAACTGAAAGGATTAGCAATATCTGCAAAGCTGAAATGTCAGAATATATAAAGTAGAAAATTCAGAATATTAAACTTATAATATAGAGTTTGGAAAACTTATTTGAATTCCAACTTGTTGTCTGACTCTTAGAAATAGAACTTAAATACTGAGAGCCACCTGCCCTTGAATTATCTGGCCGGAAAACTATGAATCTTTCAGTTAATTAAAAAGATGCTCTTCTTAAGGAGAGCTGATAACACAGTTTCCCCTCAGACATCAGCGCCTCTCTGCAACAGAGTTTTATGCAGAGGGATTTGAGCTGAATATTGGAATTTTTTAACTAATAGTGAGAAAGAGAATATTAGAATACAAGAAAGATAATTTGACAGACACTTTAAAAGTGAAAAATGCAATCATTTGCAAGCTATTCCCAGGTTCTCTGAGTTATTATTCAGTCATTGATTAAACTGGCTAAAGAATAGTGAGAGATCTCCATTCCCCAAATCATCTAGCTGAGATTATAATGCTTAATTTGAGTTTCTTGGCAGTTTAAGAACTAGCTTCCCATTATATAAGAACTTTTATTTCCTACAGACCTCAGCTGTGATGGTTTCCCTATAAGAGCTAGAAAAATCTGCACTTTCAATCTCATCATTACTTTCAAACATTATTTTTTCACCTTCCCTTGGATGCCCTAAATATTTTGGGCAGCAGAGAAGAGAACCAAGGAAGCCCCTGAGGTTTTCTTTTTCCTTTTCCAAATAATTTTATTAGAAATTATAACAAAACAAAATCTATATAAGAATATAAAATAGTGTGAAAAAGAAGTAACTTTTCCTCATTTTCCCAACAAATACACACAATTTAGGTAAATTTATCAGCATCTCTTAAATTGCAACCTATAGTCTCTTCATCCCAGATTCCATGTCTTAACTAAAAACAAAATCTAAGTTCTCATCATGCACTCCTTATCAGCAAAAGTTGAATAAGACGTAAGTAATTACATATCTTAACCTGCAGCAAATAAGCCATTCTTGTATTCCATCCCTATCCTTTTAACGATCTAAATTCTTGACCCCCCCTCAAATAAAACCCCACAGCTTGATTTCTTGTCATCTTTTTGTCCTTCCTCAAAAGATCTTTCAGCCTTTACCAAGTCTGTTTTGTAAATCCAATGAAAGAAATTTATCCTCTTTTTTTTTTTTTGGTGACTCCTCAGAAAGTCCTTCAAAACTTTAACAGATCTCTTTTGTGCATGCTGTAAAAAAAAAATCTCTTTTCCTGGTTTCAAGTTGTATTGAAGCATCATCCAGTTTCATCTGAAAGTCCAATACATTCTTTTTCTGCATCTTTTGCCTTTTTTACCATATTCATATCCGTATTCAGATTAATTTCAAACTTCTCCAAGGTATCTTATTCTTTTTCCATTGCATCCTTAAGTGTCCATTTATCAATCATTTCTGAGTTTCATTTGACAAAAAACTTCATAATTTTTTTCATGGTATTACATCAAAAAGTTCACTCTTAGATTTCCTTCCATTTTTTTTAACTTCTAGCTTCCTCTTGGGTCCAACTCTAGTGCCCAATTTTTTAAAGTCCCATTATCCCATCTTGTTTTGGTTAGTGAAAGGGTAAACAATGTCATTCTCTCAAAAGAGAGAGAGAGAGAGAGAGAGAGAGAGAGAGAGAGAGAGAAGCTTTTTAATTTGTATTTAAAAATCCTTTCTTATGGAGAAATCAACTCACCTAGTGAATACAGTGTAACTTGTTGTTCCAAAGAGTTTTAATCTTTTTAAAACAGAAAAAAAAAATCCACAAATCCAAAGTGATTCATAACTGAGGTTCACCTTCCTTAATGTCCTTAAAAAGACTATGTTAATGATTGTGAGCAAAGAGGTTCCTTCCTTGACTCCCAGCTGCTCAACCCACAAGCAAACCACAAAATGGTGATTCCTGTGGTTTACTCATGAGAAGCTGCTGTAAGGAGTCACAAGGGCTACCTCAAAGATCTCTCCTTAATCCAGAGAGAATTTTGGTAGTCAGAATCCTGCATCCCATACCAATCTTCACCGTAATGCCATCCTCTGCAAAGAGGATGCTTAACTTGACATGACTTTTGGAGGCAAAGGTCTCCAAAACCTTTGGAGGACTTTGGAAGTCCCGGAGCCCCTGCACTTTACTACTGTTGGAAGAAAAGAGATACTTCTAAAAAAGGAGCAAATGCTTCCTATCTTTGTAGGAAGGCAATTAAGGATGTGTGGAGCCATGTCAGTTGCCTTTATCTGCTTGGTATTATAATGGAGCAGAATGCAGCAGTGTCATATCAATGATATTATTGTTTATGTTAGATTTTGATGGTAATATACTGCGGTATCTGCTCCACCAGTAGCACCAGGGAGGGGGGCCAGTCACCGTGGGTGACAAGTGAAGAGGAGAGATAGGTCAAAACAGTGTTGCCATTGGCAGCATTCCTGATGTCTTTGGCTTAAAAGAACAATTATTAGAGCACATAACTCTAGAGCTTGCTGGAGCTGGAGCTGGAGCTTCAAGGTCTATTTCACAGTTATTGTCACATTGATATCTCATCTTCCTTTTAGAGTCTCAGGACAGTAATTCATGTAAGCAATCTAATGTGATTCTCAAAACAGACTTGTGCAGTCAGTTGAACTGAGACTAGGTGACTCAGCCAATCCTTCACAGGTCTGTTGGAAGCTAAATTACTGTGTGTCAGTTAGCTTTCTATCTGCATATCTATGTACAGAGTACAGATATTTGCAACTCTATATACAGACACTTTCTTGCAAACTGGAACTATGATCGTGCAGAGCTCCAGCACCCCTGGAAGCTGCTTGCACAAAGGCTTCCTCTCTGGAGACACTCATATCAAACAGCTGGCAACAGAGAAAGACTAGCTTGTCACTGCATTATGGAAAATGTCTGGATATGGATTTTGGGTACTCACGTTGCTCTGCCATCTATATTGCTAGTAGGACTGCTTTGAAACCAGAGTGAAATTTAGGTGAGCCTTGGATTTGATAGTTTGCTCTTGAATATTGGCTGATTCTACAGTTATAGTGTGATCTGCTGTGATTGTCTAGCCTAGGGGTGTCAAACTCGCGACCCGTGGGCCGGATGCATCACACACTGGCCATGCCCGGTTTAGTGAAAGGGAAAAAAAGCCATGCTACATCACGTGACAATGCGAGTTTGACACCCCTGGTCTAGTCTCTTTCTCCCTTGTATGCTCTAGCTCTTGAGCATAATCTTCTGGTTGGGTAAGATGGCTGCTTAATTAGAAAGTGGTCTGTACTGATTCTTGTTATGAAAAAAGGGATTCTCTTGTACTTGCTTTACAACAGTTATTTGGCACAAAAGGAACAGAAAGAGAATCTTACCTTGAGGCCTCCTTAACCTTTGTACCTAAATAAATAGCCACAGCCCTGGTGTCTCTGTGTGTACGATAGTGCAGGCAGGGCTATTTTCACATCAGTTGGATGAATGGGCTGGGTCAAAAATTGTAGCTGCCAAAAAGGACCACCTGTTTGAAATACGGAAAATCTCCTTTTGCTTTGAGCTGAGGTATTGGTTAAGCAGGATAATAACTTTACCTCATTGCTTACTCTTCTTAATAATGTGCAATACAATTGCACATTTTGTTTTAACAAAACCAGCTAACATCTCATCTGTCCTGGCTATAAGCACAATCTGTTGTTTTAGCTCACTGAACAACAAAAGTTCTAAAAGAAATTTTATTCTTGACTGGCACTACTTAGCTAGTTTAAAAAAAGCTGATTTTTAATATGCAAAAAAATAGCCAAAGTTAGGAAAAATGTGTCTAATAATCCAAAACTGGCTACATCATCCCAAATCGTGATTAGAACAACTTCATAAAGAGCTCTGAACTCTTTTGAATCATGTTCTACAACATATACAGTATTTGCACACCAATCTTTGGCTAGTTGTACTAATTAAATTATTTTTATTTCTCATTCTTGTGTCATTATTACTATCACTTCTTATAACCGCCCATATACTTCATGAAAATCAATTTGTCTTCAATATACCCTTTGATCATTTTAATATAGGTCTATATTATTTACCATACAATTTCTACAGTATAGGAGTACTTCTTATAGAATATGATGGTTTTTGGTAAAGTTGGTTAAAGTTCTTAAATGCCTCAGTATACATGGCTAAGTAAATGCAGATGAGGATAAATTATCTGCAACATGATGATCACAATCATGCCTGATATTAGGATTATTGATCTGCAAGGATAAGATAGGAACCAGGGGTTTCCCTGTCACACCTGGTAGTTATATAAATTGACAACAACCTCTCACCTTTAAGCTACTAATTACTGCACCAAATATCTGTTAATTCCCAAGGGTAGGAGTAGAAACCATGACTTTAAATACCCAAGAGTATAAAAGCCCTTTACATGCTTTACACTGGAAGTTATGAATCACACTCTCTTTGACTTGCAGCTTCTTGTATGGCTAATTATCCTCTATAGTGACTCCCTCAGGTCCCAACTGCATAGTGCAAGGATGTCTGAAGGCTGAATGACACAGAGCAAATTCATTCTATTCAAATTTATTCTATGAGCAGATTCACTAAACATAGAATCATAGGGCTGGAAGGGATCGCAGAGGTCTTGTAGTCCAACCCCTTACTCAAGGCAGGAGATCTTATACCATCACAGTCAATTGGTTGTTCAGTCTATTTTTGAAAACTTCCAGTGATGGAGCATCTACAACTCCAGGATGCAAGCTATTCCTGATTAATTGTTCTTACTATCAGAAAATTTCTCCTTACTGCTAAATTGGATCTCTCTTTAACAAGCTTTGGCCCACGACTTTCCATTTATGGGCAGGTAGCCAGGGTTGAAACCTGGGATGAAAGCAAACAGGGAATTATACAACTACTAAAAATGCTTGTGTGATTTATGTATTGTGATCTGGATGCATGGAACTGTGTGGTTAAAAGTTAATTTTTACATTAGATCGCCCTGTTCCTTTTGTCAGTATACAGTGTCAGTATTATTACCCAAAAATACTGAGTTCTGAAAAGAATTGCCTTTTATGTGCCCTTGAATGTAATTCTTAATATAGGATCTGTAACTTAAAGAGGTAAAAGCTAGGAAATTGAAAACAAGCACAAATCTTTCCATTTCTGACAATATGTATATGAGATTCTTCTTTTAAAAAACTTTTTTATGCAATTGATCTTCCCAGTGTCATAAAAAGTCAGACACAAGGGAGATATTTATGGCAATATTCTCCATATCCCTGTATCATATTTAGTATATCAAAGTATCTATACTCTTTTTCCTCCAAATATGTAGAGATGTCCTTATTTTTAGACATAATGTTTTGTATCTGCATAGAATAAATTTTCCATCCTTATTTCTTAACAGCAGGGAGAGTCCTTGAATTTCAGTAAATAAATATATCTTTGAGGATTTACCTTCAAAACAAGCCTGTGATTCTATAAACTATGTGGTCTTATCCCGCTAAATTCATGGCCGGAAAAATAGCATTTGGAGTTGGTCACTGAACTAAATGGAGCTTCTTTCTAAATGGGTATATTTAGTCTTACTTTGTTCGGTTCTAGTTCAGTGCATTTGAGTAAGCCTAACCAAACATATTGGATACTGGAAGCCAAAAAGATTTTCAGTAAATAAATTGAAAGCCAATGAGGATCACTTCTAACAATTCTAGAAAAGCTCATTTTAATGAGCTAAGAGGTGAAGAAATACCATACATTAATGAGAACAATTATCGCTTAACTTCTTTGCAGGAATAAAAGAATCAATATGGTTAATTTATTTGTCCTATTCATGAAGCTGAATATGTCTCTTATGACAGGAATGGAATCTGTCTACATATTTCTTTGATTCACTTCACTTTGAAAACTTCTGTCTATGGTAGACAGGTCCTTTAAGCCAGGGGTCTCCAACCTTGGCAACTTTAAGACTTGTGGACTTCAACTCCCAGAATTCCTCAGCCAGCTGGCTGAGGAATTCTGGGAGTTGAAGTCCACAAGTCTTAAAGTTGCCAGGGTTGGAGACCCCTGCTTTAAGCAGTTTCTTGCCATACATTTTCTCAGGTATTAAAACATCCACTGGCTGGTTATTTTCTTGACATGCAATCTGTTTCTGTGGAGGATGAACTTGAAGAATGCTGAAGTGCCTGCTTTTCTTTGAAGCATTTTGTTTATAGAAAGTTTTAGAATTGTTAGTGAAGTTTTGATTGACATTCTCAAACTTATTTTTTAAAAAATGGTCTGAATTTCTGTTGCAAAATATTGTATTTTTGGAATGAGTTGAACTTCTCAGTCTATTTGGTAGGTTAATTATTTCTTTCCATCCAAGACTGGAACAAGAAAGAAGGATGGGGGTAGACGTGTTTCTACTAGATTAACTGAACTATATCAAGAAGATAATCAGACATCCTCTGTACTTAGTCTCATCTAATCTATTCCTAGTCAAGAAATAAGTTGGATATACAGTACCATGACCACTTATGTCAATCTTTTACTTATGCTAAAAGTAAAATAGGGTAAATAAAGAAGCAAAGAAGCAAAACAAAGAGTAGCAATTCTCTTTTTTTTTAAAGCCACTGAGAAATCTAACAGAACCAAGACAGGTGCACTACCCCCCCATCCAGATCCTGTCAAAGATCATCCATTAGTGTGACCAAAAGTTGATTGTATCTGTTATTCTGTGACAGATACAGCCAACTTTGGTCACACTAAAGGATGATCTTTGTCAGGATCTGGATTGGGGGGGGGGTAGTGCACCTGTCTTGGTTCTGTTAGATTTCTCAGTGGCTTTTAATCAAATTGACCATAGAATACTTCTGATCTGACTTCAAGGACTGTTTTACAATGGTTTTTATTCCTCCACCCTTGTAGATCAGTTGCAGTGGTTGATGATAGGAGGGGTTAAACTTAGCTCTCTTGTGGGGGCTACAGTGGTCAATCCTGTTGTCCCTACTGCTTAGTATTTACATGAAATCCCTGGGTGAGATTATCCATTGGTTCAAAATGCAGTACCATTAGTGTCATGATGATAGTCAGTTTTACATCATCTGTTCTGCGTTTGGCTGGTAATGTCCTGGTGTTTGGTGGTTATAAAGGTCTGGATTTGTGAGAGCAAGCTAAAATTGAATTATGCCTAGCAAGGCATAATTATTGTTTGTTCACTGAGATTCTGCCTGCTCCAGTGCCTGTTGATGGTGAAGCACTGCCCATTACTTGGGGGGAGTCTTTCTGAACTGCGTAGTTCAGAAAGACTGAACTTTTAATCCTGCGTAGCTTCTTCTCTGGCAACATTACACTGCTAACTAGAGCATACAAAACGTTCGCTAGACCAATTCTCGAATACAGCTCACCTGTCTGGAACCCGCACTGCATATCAGATATTAATACAATTGAGAGAGTCCAAAAATATTTCACGAGAAGAGTCCTCCACTCCTCCACTCGCAACAGAATACCTTATTCCACAAGACTTGAAATTTTGGGCTTAGACAACTTAGAACTACGTCGCCTTAGAACCGATCTAAATGTAGTTCATAAAATTATCTGCCGCAATGTCCTACCTGTCAATGACTACTTCAGCTTCAACCATAACAATACACGAGCACACAATAGATACAAACTTAATGTAAACCGCTCCAAACTCGACTGCAGAAAATACGACTTCAGCAACAGAGTGATCAATGCCTGGAATTCACTACCTGACTCTGTGGTTTCTTCCCCAAACCCAAAAAACTTTAACCTTAGACTGTCTACTGTCGACCTCACCCCATTCCTAAGAGGTCTGTAAGGGGCGTGCGTAAGTGCACCAGCGTGCCTACCGTCCCTGTCCTACTGTCCTATTGTCCTCATCTATCTGTATTCACTTTGATTATATTTATGTTTATACCTATACCTGCTATCTTGTACATGTTTGACAAATAAATAAATAAATAAATAAATAAATAAATAAATAAATAAATAAATAAATAAATAAATAAATAAATAAATAAACTTGTGTGCTGGGTGTGATAAACCCTTGATAGTACAAGCCATCTTTAGGACTGTGCTTACTAGCTTAAATTGGAAAAAGCAGCCAGTGAATCCTTACTTTTAGGAAGTGTAGGAAGCCGAGGCACACAAGTGCTGCTTTTCAGTAGCAGTGCTAGTTCTTTGAAGTGGTTTAACTGCATTCAGTAGGTAGTATTGTCAGACCAACATGGTCCAGAATTTATTTGAATCGTGTGTTTCAATTCATAGCTTAAACTTAACTTTACAAACTATTTGGAATCTTAAATGTTTATCTGGGTGGGCACTGGGAGTGTTAATCTTTGCAACCTATATAGGGTGAATGAAGAGGTGTGGCTATCCAAGTTACCCTCTTTGATGTGGCCCCTGGTTCATTTCCAAACTTCTGGAAGATTAAAAATATAATTGGAAATGGATTTTGTCTAAATAATATAGCAATAGCAATAGCATTTAGACTTATATACCGCTTCTCAGTGCTTTTATAGCCCTCTCTAAGTGGTTTACAGAGTCAGCATATTGCCCCCAACAATCTGGGTCCTCATTTTACCCACCTCGGAAGGATGGAAGGCTGAGTCAACCTGAGTCAATAGAATTTGGAAACTTTTGTTTGAATTAAGTATTTGAGAATGTCTAAGGCAGGGGTGTCAAACTCACATTGTCACATCGTCACGTGACGTATCACGACTTTTTTCCCCCTTCACTAAAACGGGGTGGGCATGGCCAGTGCATGACGCATCTGGCCCGCGGGCTGCGAGTTTGACACCCCTGGTCTAAGGGATACTAGTAATAATGGCTGTTCTATTTCTTTTTTCTAGCTACAATAAGGTAATATGCAGTCAAGATGCCCTGTGTTGAGGTTGCATCTCAACAGCATCATAAACTTGAGGTTTTACTTCTTACAGTAAGTTTAGAATTGAAGAATTGGCATCCCAATGCAATGTGTATCTGCACACTATGATTTAGAACAGGCAACCAGGTGTGTAAATTGCTCCTTTCAAAACAGAAATTATATACACACAGTGACCTTGAAGGTATGAAGTCACTTTATGTGTAGTATTCAGAGAAAAACCACAATTTCTACCCATGGATAACCTTTACGAATAATGCCATAATTTCTGGTTTTATACTTCAGAATCATTTGCTGGGCAAAAATATAGTCCAAGAAGGGAAATGTGGCAAATGGAACTGCGATACATTTTTAAAATCAGTTGTGAAACTGCTTTGGGAATGTTCATGGAACCCAAAGAAAAATATCTTCATGTTCCTAACCTCCATCTCAACATTTTTATATAATCTAAATATTGAAATGTACATAAGATGTTCATACGCTGGAATTGGCTATATATCACCATACACCAATAGCAGTAGTGTTTAGACTTATATACCTACCCGTGGTGCTTTACATCACTCTCTGGGTGGTTTACAATATAAGCATTATTTGCATATTTCCCCCAACAATCTGGGTCCT
The DNA here is from genome assembly GCA_003457575.1 of Thermophis baileyi. Taxonomy (NCBI): domain Eukaryota; kingdom Metazoa; phylum Chordata; class Lepidosauria; order Squamata; family Dipsadidae; genus Thermophis; species Thermophis baileyi. Next base: position 8,502,233 of record QLTV01004086.1, on the reverse strand, counting down.
CATTTTACCAAACTTGGAAGGCTGGAAGGTTGAATCAACCTTGAGCCCATCAGGATGAAACTCCAGGTTATTGGGAGAGTTTGCCTGCAATACTGCACTTAACCACTCTGCCACCAAAGCTCCTTATATACTGTATGCCAAGTGAAACTGTAGCTCCACATGGGAAAAGAGAAGATACTTTTCTCTGGATTTCTCTTGCATGTGTGAGGAGCAATGGAAGAAAAAAGAGAGAGAGAATAGTGGTGGTGTGTAGGAACTGAAGTGGGCAGGGCCTTTTCATGGGCATTAAAAATCCTGTTACCTATGGCCCCTTTACTCTGACAGCACCATTAGAATATACAAATAACAAATTTACTTAGGATCTTTTGTTTTATGGCATATACTTTCATCACATGAAGTTTTCAAGATAGCAAACAAGATAGCATGGTATAATGGGTGAATTAATTTAGACTTACTCAACTTGGTTTCTTAACTTGTGCTAAGATACTTGGCTCAGACTTCCCACCCAGCATGTCATGTCATGTGGGAATTCTGGGTACATCAAGACAATGGACTTGCAGGCTCTTCAAAATCTGTTGAAATCTAGACTGTGTATGTTTTGATGTCAGGCCTTATCAATATCTTATCAATAGTAATTGATAGTAATTATTTGTCTGCTAAAATATATATATTTCAAGTCTCCCCAGTAAATAGTATGCATTATCTTGACTACCTTAATTATAATAGAGGAAGTTGAGACTATGGTTTCGTTCAATGTCATGGCACTCTTTATTGTGCCAGAACTAGCAAAAGAATCCATGGCACTGTACAACATACCTAACTTTACTAAATACAGTAGGATCAAAATATCCAGAATCATGGACCTCATCAACTTCTGTCTCACTTTCAGTTTGATGGACAAATATGCCAACAAATAAAAACAACAACCCATGGGATCACCAATTTCAGGACTCAGCAAACACTCTAATGCAATGTCTAGAAAATATAGCACTCCTACACATACAACCAAAAGTATGGATCTGGTATGCAGATATTAATAAAAAAAAAGAAGACATGTAAAACTATGAACAACACCTTCAAAGGGATATAATTCACAACAGTTGGAGAAAACAGTAACATACTAGCTTTCTGGATATCCTCATCAGCAGAAGAAATAGGGACAAATTACAAACACAAGTCTATCGAAAACCACCCACATTCACCAAGTGCTCCACTACCAAAGTAACAACCCAACCTCCCACAAAAGGATGTGTACAAGGACATTATTCAGATGAGCACAAACACAGTGTAGCAAGCCAGAAATCAGAAAGAGTAAACAGACTGCCTATATAACATTTTCCAACAAAATAGATACACACAGAACTTTATCAAAAAGTGTTTAACCACACAACCACTACAGCATAACCAACACGAGCTATGAAAAGATAACACTGCCTTACATCCAAAAACATCTCCGAAATCACCAACAGTCTATTTCAACACAAGGCATCTCCACAGCACACAAACCAACTTAAGACCTCCAAAATATCTTAAGTAAACCAAAAGATCCACTAGCCCAAGAAGAAAAAGCAGGAGTCATCTACAACATACAGTATAAGGATTGTAACAGCCACTATGTAGGACAGTCAGAAAATTAGACCAAGCTATATTAAAAAATGGTAGGGAATTCCTGGAAGCTTGGCAATGAGACAAATCAGCCATTAATAGGCACATAGAGATAAGCAATATTTACATACATTTCAAAACAGTACAATAAAAATGCTAAAAGGGAAACCAAAAGACCGGAAAACTTCCTGGCAAGCAATCAACACCCTGACAAGCAGAGATTAATACCAGGATTAAGCAATCAAGCAATAAACAATAGCCCAGTCAAGGAACTACCTAGGAAAAAACACCATCTCTGCTAACACTGATAGGAGGAGCTACTGTATATAATGGAGAGCAAACTACACTCCCTTCCAACACTAAGGAAACATCTTTACAAAAACAACCATGTTCAGAGAGCACCAAGGAATCTACAGTTCAGCTATGTACTTGCACTACATATATTCTCTTCTACTGCACCTTTAGTTCTAGCTTTTGTTTAGGGCAAATTTGGATGCAATTATCTGTTTTCTTTCTGGTTTACTCATTAGTAATTCAAAACTCCTTATTCACACACACATATTTCTGCCAACTAGAACATATCAATTATTTCTAGATTGCTGGTTTTTTTAAAAAAAAATGTGGATATTATTCCATTTGAGGAATATCCATATTGATGCATTAAAAACAATTCTGTTTACAAAAATCAACCTGCTTAATCATTGTGACCTATATAATAATAATGGACAAATGCATTTTGTAGCATATTTTAAGAACATCATTCAGTACTTAGCAACAGCCACTAATTTGACTTTCTAAACTCTAGGGAGAATGATTACGAAGCAAGCTTGGGGAAAAGTGTCAGAAATTGTGCAATTAAAGTAGATTAGGGGATAAAAGCATCTGCCTAAAATTTTGGAAAAGTGGTGTGAAAAGAAGTCACAGTGTATTTGGTTGAATGTATTCAACCATGTTTGCAGTTATTCAACAATGCAGCTTACATAACATTTGCATTCCAGCTTGGAATAAGTGGCAATGCTCTCAAGATAACAGCTGAAAAGCCAGGGATTAGCTTGCTTGGAGATGTAGTGAAGGTAGCAGACACGACAAATTATGTTGTAATAATTTACATTTGGACTTTTCATATAATTCACAAACAAACAAACAAATAAAAAGATCCCTCACCTACTGCAAGCCAGAGTGTTATTGCCACATTTTGCTATAGTAGTAATGATATTGCAGCTACAGCAGCTTAGAATAAATTCTTATTAAAGTTCTATAGGATCCACCAAGAATCTTGACATTTTAGGGCAGCAATGCTAGATATGCAAAAAAACATTTCTTTGCCATGAGATGGGCAGCAAATCAACGGAAGGAAGGAAGGAAGGAAGGAAGGAAGAAGGAAGGAAGGAATGAAGGAAGGAAGGAAGGAAGGATTTTCTATATGATCATGGCATGATGAGGCCATAAGGTCAAATGCCAAAATTAGATGTGTTGGCTTCCAATTGACATTTGGTTGATCTTTTCTGTCTCTTGCTCTAAAATCCAAACATTTTAACGGGCTATTTCAAATCAAGTAGTATGCAAGGTTGAATCCCATATGTCAAAATTACAGCTGGAAAAGTAAACTGCTGTGTTGTTGCAGCTCATTAAATATAGGAATAATCTTAGCAGATTTATATTTTGCAGAAGCAAAAGATTACATTTCAGAGGATAGAAAAATCACATATGCATAATTAAAAACTGAACTGGCTTTCAACCATTCTACCTTGAGCAGTTGATACATTATTAGAGGATTATTGTATTTTCTCAAAAATGACTAATAGTTAAATAATCTGCTGTCATTAACATTTTTCTTATAGTAGATGACAAGAATAAATTACATTTTGTTTCATTTACAAAGTCTGATACTAAAAAAGAAGCAATACCAAAGACAGTCACAAGTTTTTAAACATCTATGTCTTTCCAATGTCTCTTTCCCCTTTTTTCTTTTTCTTGTTACAAATTTTAAAAATGCTGTTGGGGAACAGGTGCCAAAAATATTACTCTTGAATTAAATATTCATTTATCTATTGGCTTAATTTGACAAAATCAGAAGGTTCAAACTTTGAGTCTTGTCTCTCCTTGTTAGATCTGTCTCAAAAAAGGGTGCTACTTCCCATCAGATGACATTGCCTTTTGTCCTGTACCAATGGGCATGAGTGGCTTTTTTTTTTCCTAACATGCCTCAAAACACAGGTCTGATAAATGAAGGCATTGCATCCAAGAACTGGAAATCTGAAATATCAAACAGAAAACCTTTACGGGAAGATTCATGGTCAGTTTCCCCCAATCTCACAGAAATCAGCATGGGTTACCAGTGCCTTGCTTTGCCCTTGATCTAGATCCAAACCATCCTTACCTCTCTGTAATGCCAACCCTGAACTATGAAAAGGATCAGTTTATAGTATGTTGCTGAGGCTAACTGGAGCCAGTTATTTACACAAGGCTCACTGAGTCATAGCACTTTTGAGAGCTTTTTCCTATCTAGTGCCTGTCCTCTGGCATCAACTACCAACATTTAAAAAGGTGCTAAAACATTTCTACTTTATGGGGGGGGGGGGGTTGAGCTGGTTTAAGCATTAATGCTTTATACAGAAATACATGTTTATTCAGACAGATGTTCTAATTCTTGTTCTAAAACATGTAATACATTCAAATTGCTGAGGTGCTATCTTTTAGCTGTGATTCAAAACTAAAGTGGTGTTGTATTAATCTCTTGATGTGATATTTTATTTCCTACTGACCAAAGTTATAAGTGCTAAGCTATTGTTACTTCTACTACTGCAACCCCCACTACTGCCATCACTACTACACTGCTGGTGAGAGTTGTCTAGTCAATTGTTTCTCTGATTCAATGGCTACATCCCAGCTCTCCTGCCTAAGGAGGAGACCTCGAATAGCCATACTTTTACAGCAACAAGGATCCACCACCAAGATAGGGTGGGTGTCAGTCACTTGCATAGGTCTGGTATGATGCAAACCATATAAATTGGCTAAAGTTGTTGCATCTTGGCTATCAGCAACCAATTGTGTCATTTATGGGATGAAGAATGAGTCATTTTGCTAGGAGGCAGAACAAGCAAGAGCAGAAGCAGAGATTTTTGGTCTTGCTGCACTTTCTTCAGCCACAATCTGGTATCATTCTGAGCTGTGAAAAGGCAGGAGGGGAAATTTACCTGTTGGTTCCAGTTGCTTTATTAGCTGAACTAATACAACAATTCAATGTGTAGGTTGAAGGCTATTAATAAGGCAAATACTTACATGCACTGAGAGATTTTGCCATGGAGTTCTTGTCTAAAATCTGGAGCAAAGAATAAGAGAATCCATAGAAGTAGCTACAAATCAGTAATTTGTGAAGACTTTTCTGTCTCTCCTTGATTGTAGTTAATGTTAGGTGAATAGTCATAAAACTACTACTATCCATTATTTGATCATGAATCTACTTGTCATCAGTGAGACTTGTTAGATGAACATTGGCTCATCTTATTTCAAACAGATAGTTGGTGCACCAATGAAACAGAGTGCTTTGCATTGCAGATTGGTTTCTAAATCAGGTACAAAATTCTTTGAAGATCATGGTGTCCTGCCAGAACAATACAATGTTATGTCATCTCTCACTTGAATATTTCTATACTCAACATATCGTTCATGTCAAACTTCGGAGTGTATTCGGGCTGCTTTCACTTTTACTGCTTCTCAGCATGCCAACAAACTATGGGGGAAGGGGAGGGAGAATTGGAATGTGGATTTTAAACATCAAGCAGTCAAGCCATGGGAACCAAGGTCACGTCAGCAGTTGTTTGCCAGACTTTCAAGATATTTTCTCACAACAATATTGTGACACTCAATTGGACAATGTGACCTGCACTAATAGGAGAGAGGGAAAATTCTATACTTTAATTATATTGAATTGCACGGGAATTAGCCAGAGCTGGTTTTGCTTTCATTCTGTGCAAAAATGATATACCCAATAAAGTTTTGCATAAAGAGATTGGATCTTCTCAAGAGTGCTTCCTTGGTTGGGTTCATCTGTTGAAACCTTGACAGTTATCTCTGAACTAAACAAAATTTTATTAGATCTACTTCTGAAGTCCCCAGGGTTGTTGGTCCTGGAGACTTTTACTATGAATACTATTGACAGTTATAATCTGTAATATGCATTTTTGGGAGACTATCTTTTCTTTACAGTTCTTACAGAATATAAATATATATATATATTTGTATTTGGGGTGATTTAGATGTGGTTTATCAACAAATTTCTTAGTGGGTGAATGCAGACTGATCCTTTTGTCAAGGACCAATCATTATCTACTGCAATGCCTGATTTAAGAAAAACTTCCTCCATTAGCTTTACCCAAGAAGCAAGTCGGATGTGGCAATTTTCACCTTACTCAATGAGCCTTCAAGAGTCCCAGCCTTTTGGCCAGTATTCTACTTATAACATCATAGCTGACTGGTTCCCAAGTAGTTTCTTACTCAGGGATATTCTCATAATTCACCCTTCTAGTTGGATGACCTCTGAAAAATGAAATAGAAGCAATAAAGACTGAAGTGTTCTGGAGATTTATTTGCTCCTATGCTTATTGTGCATGCCTTATTGCATTTTGCTTGCAATATGTTAGGGTTCTTGTGATGGTAAAGAAGCTTTTCTTATACACATGACAAAGAAACATTTAGAAGGCTTCTTTAGAGTTCTGCACAGTCTACTAAATTCAATCTGTTAAATAACCCAAACAGAGCTATCCATTCAGTGCTTGGATAATTTTCCTCCTCCTTTGCTGTTAAGGTCAGATTAGAACTTGCTTTCTTCTAGTTCTCATTACAGATTTATATCTGAAAAACAGCAGAATTGGACCTTCTCTGGGCTGTTTCAGGAAGACTGATTAATAGAACTAGATGGGTTTCTGAAGTATCTCAGGTTGATCTTGGCTGCTTCAGTCTACCTGACAGGTGACTGACCTATTCATGAGGATAGAGATGAATGCCTCCTTTAAGGTTTGAAATTGCAAGTGTAAAGTTGCTGAGCAACAAAACACATATTGATTCTTCTGTATGCTCAAGTTCATCAGCAAATGTTTGCCCCACCTCTACCCCATTTTTAGGGAAGTTAAATGTAAATATGATGCTTGAGATGCTCAGATCTATCAGAATTGGATTTTTCAATCAAAATCAGTTTGGGATTAGAACCCAGTGACTTCCTTTTGTCAGTGGTCAAAGGCCATCTGTCAGATCCACTGATGGCATTCAATACTATTGACCATGGGTTGGCCAATTTTTTGCCCAATTCCTATCATGTTGGAGGAGTAGATCTGGTTAATAAAGATGAACACTTCCCTGGCCTTGTCTCTGCAAAATTCTATGGAGTTCATTCCTTTCATATTTAATAGTAAGAGCAACCACTGGAAAATCTTGTTAAATTTCAGGGGTTGTGGTAATCGGTGACATCCAGCTTTATATTCCATTGGTTTCAATTTGCAGAGCTTAATGCTTGCACCTGAATGATTGCGAGCTGCTTGAAGCTCAATATTGAGATAACTGATTTGCAAGTGATAGGTAGGGGAGCAACTAGGAAAACAGACACAGGAGATTTATGGCATGTCATTCTTGGGAATCAATCTAAAAATTGTGCCTGAGGGTCAAGACCCAGATGTCATCTTAAGGCAATCTGTTACTATGTCATCTCAGATGGGTGATATAATTGAAGCTGCTTCTGTCAATTGCGGCAATTATAGGAGATAAGTGGACATATTAATTTTTTAAATAAATATATATGGATCCACAATAAGGAATCTTCTGCTAGAGGAACTCTGCTAGACAAAAGTTCCCTGAGAATGAGCTCCAGCACAAGTCCAAAAGCTCGGAAGACTAAACCTCTGATCCCGGTGATTGGATCCTGCAAGATTGGATCCTGCAAGATTATCCCAGGACATGTATATTCGCCTTCATTCATGAGGGAATCTTCTGCTTCTCATTTTTAACTTTCATAATTTCTTTCTTTCTTTTTTTTTAAGACTAAAGAATGGTATAATTTGCAGTCAAGCACTTATCTTTACTACCCTCCTCAGCTCCAAATTGCTTCTCTGAAAATGATATGAAATAGAAGTCACAGATTTTTTTTTTTACTATTTTCATTGCCTGGAAATATAGTCATATTTAATGCATACTGATCAACAATGTAACATACAATATATTTTTCTTTTAAACCAGCTTGTTTGTGTTCCCACACAAAGCCCCCAAGCTATACAATTTATTTTCAAAGTAACAGGCAGAAAAAAAAGTGTAATATTTACATCATGTATTCCTCAAGGAAGACCCATCAATACTGCGGAAGTCTTATGTAGTTAATTATTTTGGCATGTTTTATTTTGAATAGATAGAATGCTTTCAGAGGGAAGGAATGATTCAGAAGAGACTTGGTAATTCAGACAGAATTTATGGCAGTTGATCTTTCTTCAACCAACCAGTATTCTAATATATAAAATGTCAATCCTTCTCAGAGATGCTTTAAAAAAAATCAAATATGCAGCTGAAATGCATGATGTAGTTTGACAGTTAGAAAAAAAGCAGTGGAAGATTATTTCAATGTATGATAACTGTGGTGATATTACTATATGCACTGAGATGGAAAGATTCGACACTACTCACTATGAAGGAATGGCTGGTGAAGTTGACAGATTTTGCTGAAATGGATAAATTGACTTCTTTGATTAGAGAAAATACATAATCTACATTTATTGGTGACTGGAAGTCTCTTATGGACTTATTGTGTAAAAATAAAGAATTTGTGATTTGTGTCTTAGATAGGATAGATTATAGAAAGAAGAGTAATACAATGTAACTTTAGAGAAATTAAAATATATTTGTACTTATAATGCTGTGAAGAAAGAAGCCATTTCTTGATATCTTTTTATCTTTCTTTCCTTTCTTCAACTTTTTTCTTGTACTTTTTTTTCTTTGAGTTCTTTTTCTTTTTTCTTCCTTACTTTATATTAGCTTGTGTTAGATTTATCTTCTTGTTTAAAAGTTTTAATAAAAATTATATACCAAAAAACAAAGTGTGTGACACAGTTTTATGTCAGAATTCTAAACAGATAAATGAAACACACCCTTTCTCACATCATTTACTGTCTCGGCTAAAAGTTTCCATCTCTTGCGGAAGCTTTCCGTATTAGTAATTACATATGCTGCTAATTAGCATGGAGATAATTTCTTCTTAAGGAGCATACCAATTTCCTGAACCAGCATCTGTTTTGTAAATCTTAATAGATGGTAAATGCCACCACAGAGAGAAATTTCCTGGTACGAACACCGAAAAGAATTCCTGAAACTTGCTTTTGTAAGGTTGTAATCCTGTTAAGTCTAGCATGATAATCAGAATTTGCATGGCAGTATTACTGCACTAATTTTATATATGATTATAACTTTTCTTACTCTCTTTGCTTTTGAAATGAAATTATATTTATGTGCCAGTAGTAAAATTCTCCTTATGTTTCATATGGTAAACACTGTTGGAGGAGAGCCCCGTTAGTCTACGGTAGCCAACAAGCAGAAGACTCTGCTAGTTCCTTTTAAAATTTATCAAACTTATAATATGGGATAAGTGTTTATGAATTCAGTTAATTTCATCTGATAATTCAGCGGGGTGATAGAGAACAATAGATAATAATAGACCCATTTGTTGTAGTGCTTAAGGCGTTAGCCTAGAAACCAGGTGATAATGAGTTCTAGTCCTGCCTTAGGCATGAAAGCCAGCTGGGTGACTTTGGGTCAGTCACTCTCTCTCAGCCCAACACATCTCACCGTGTTCTTGTTGTGGGAACAATAAAAGGAGGAAGAAGTATTAAATATGTTCAATGCCTTGAGTTACTTATAAAGTAATAAAGGCAGGCTAAAAATCTAATCTAAATCTAATCTAATGACAACTCTACTTTATACTTTTTATGAGCCACGGTGGCGCAGTGGTTAGAATGCAGTACTGCAGGCTACTTCTGCTGACTGCCAGCTGCCTGCAATTTGGCAGATCGACTCTCACTGGCTCAAGGTTGACTCAGCCTTCCATCCTTCCGAGGTTGGTAAAATGAGGACCCAGATTGTTGGGGGCAATATGCTGACTCTGTAAACCGCTTAGAGAGGGCTGTAAAGCACTGTAAAGTGGTATATAGGTCTAAGTGCTATTGCTATTATATGCTATCTCATCTCTCCCTGTAGTGATTTCTTCTGTATGCCAAACAACCCAGATCCTTTTATCACTGGCATAGAGCTTGGTTTCCATACCCTTCACCTCTGAACTCATTCCTATTTGTCTCTGCCTTTTTTAATTATAAGGTTCAGATCCAGTGCTTCTGTAGGGATTGGCTCAGGTAGACTTAGAAGGTAACAACTTCCAGCAATCTAGCTTCAATGCTCGTGTTACTGCAACTCAAAATAGATTAGGGTATTTATTCATGGTGTTAATTGTCATATGTATGAGGTCATATATAATACTGGACCTATATATAACAATAGCAACCACTTGCTTTTTTTTTAACCTGAGTTCAGAATTAGTTCTGCTTCTTCAATCACAAGGTATTAATAAAAATGCATAGGGGAAAAAAGTGTGTGTATATATATGCATATACTGGAGCTGTAGAAACTGTTAGAGCACAGAAGATTACAACTGTGTGATCCCAGTTGCTGTAAGGAGTTACAGACAAATGCTTCATGCATACTTTGCATGCTTTCAAGCATCTTTTCACCTCCAGCCCTGAGGCACTACCCAGCCTTATTAAACCTTATTAAAAAAAAATTGTACACAATTAGTATTCCACTAAAAAAAAACAATAATCCAGATCTAAGCCTACAAGTAATAATAAGCATTGCTATGGCTTGAGAAGTGTGGCAGGCCAAGGAACATCTTATTTGTGGAAGATTCAGTAAATTAGTGTACTTTCAGAATTTGTATTTGAGAGATATGAAATACCGGTATACATATATTACCAGAGCAATCTTCATTCATTTTATGAAGAAAGGAAAATGTACACTTAATATAATGGGAAGTTACAGTCGGCATCCTCTCTTAAAAGGGTAATTACCTTATTTTCCTTATTCCTAGTCTCGTTAAGTCTTTCTTTTAGCTCTGCTTGCCTAATGTCCATTAAAGTTATTTCTTAAAGGTCATATTTTATCTAGATAAGTTATTTACATCCTGCATACCTTGAACATTGTACTACTGCTTTTGATGGTATTTCAGTAATAGATTATCCTGTTAGCGCTCACTCATGGTTAATATTATTTTTCATATCATCTTACTTTATTATTATTTGTACCAGGATATTTGGTTTTGTTTTTTAAGTATGATATATTTTTTTCACTTTAGAGCAGTCTGTCTGGAACTTACACCCATCCATACTTATATTTTCCATGGTCTTATATGTGCTCCTATGCACGAGTGTCCTTACAGCTGTTCTTTCTCAATTACATCATGAATGAATTGGAAAATGCAGAATTGTTTCTATTGATTGAAATTACTCCCTGTCTCAATCTGAGAAGAATACAGTTTAGAGCAAGCTGCAGTCTTGACTGCTGCTTTGTTCCTTACAGCTTATCTATACGCAGTTTTTGGTGGGATATCAGGAGCTCGTTTTTAAGGAATAAGATATGTCTTGTTAGCTAGCTGACTTGCACTTTGAAGAAATTCAGGGAAAAAACAGCTTGCCCCGCACTCCACAGTAGATCCCTTCAAAACACATCAGCAACTATACTATGGATTGTATGACTCTGGCATGTTTTTTTTAAATAATTACAGAAAGCTGCTGAGAAAAGCCAGCTCAGGTTTTCACTCACATCTCTGCAACAAAGATACCCAGCTCCCTTTGCTGTTTTCATGTGATAATTTAAGGTGAATGTGGAAGCCTTCATTTAACATCAAGAAGTTACAGTAAAGCATCTGATGTGGGCAAAACAATTATAGCTGTCCTTGAAAAAAATGTATGAATGCTACTTGGCCTATATGTGGCACCATACTGAGACTGGGGGGGGGTTGACCCCCAGGACTGAAAGAGGGGGCTATATTATTGCCTGTGCATTATGGGAGGTGGCCCAAGAACCATGAACATTGCACTCAGCCCTCCATTAGTCATTGCAAGGCATTTAGATGATACTGAGATCTGGCTGTAATTGTGGCAGGCGAATCGCTCTTCCTTTGCTTAATTCCTTCTGCACATGAAGCAGTTCAAATGCTGATTACATTGTAAGCAATTAATTGATTAAATTTCACCAGCTGTTCTTCCCCCTCTGCTTAATCTCTGATAGCTCAGACATGTTATGGGATATAATAATAGAGTGTTCAGACAAGTTTCTTAAAAACTCATTATTACTGATATTCTTCCTGATGGCATCTAGGAAGAAAGGGGCCACGGGGAATAGGTGGCTATAGTATTTGCCTCTATCATCTATTGGTGTGTGTGTGTGTGTGTGTGTGTGTGTGTGTGTGTGAAGCAAATATACCTTGTGTTGTTCATATGATTCCAGTTCTTTGATTGTTTTCCTGCATTATTTTCAGTCCTTTTGGGCTTTCTAGTGTAATTACAGAATAACGTTACCTTACTCTAAAACATTACAGCATTTCCTTAAGCCATACATAGCATACATAGCATTATTCAAATGCATGTTTCAGATTACATCCTATCCTACCTATGTCAATTTGTGATATAAAACTTTTTAAAAATTGTATTTTTTTTCCTTCTTGGCTGTATTTTAAATTCCATCAACTGCATCTATCTTACTCTATCTGCCGATTTAATTTCAGGCTGATAATAGCCTAGGATTTCATTCAGCACCCTGTCTGCTTTGAGTTTTTCTACCCACTGCCCACGTAAAGTAATTCTTAATTCTTCCATTTTCTTCTGAAGAATTTTGTGCATAGCATGTGCAGCTGCACCTTTCAAGTACGTAACTGGCATAATGAGCTTTGTCAGTCTCAGCTGTCTGTTTCGCTCTGTCCTCCTTGCAGTTTGGAGGAGGCTCAATGCATATCTTTTCCTTTAAATTTTTAAAATGTTGCTCCTTTCGTTTTTGCACTTTGCCAATCTTGCTTATCAAAAAAGAAATGGGATGTGGATGTATAAGTGTGCATGATTTCTTGAGCAATGAACATTCGAAAATATAATCAGAAAAGCCCTGTCCAGATTGAGTGATGGCAATACTGTTCTGACTTCAAGATAGTGTGTCCATCTTTGTGAAAGTTTGTCCATCTTTGTGACAGTTAAAAAAAGAACTGCAGCAGTCTGTTCCTTAAAAAGGTTGTCTGCTTAGAAAAATCTGTCCTTTATGGTGCGGAAAGGAGTGGAAAAATAATACATTCAGATAATATAATTCTAAGAGCAACCCTTGGGCTTAGAAAAAAACGGAAGCCTTTTAATAATTGCTTGAATAGGAGTTAATTAATATTATGAATTTATTTTAAAAGGCATTCATTTTTTTTATCTAGAGTACATGCATTGTCTTTGCATTTCAATTATATGGAAAACTATGCCTCCTTGTATCTGTATACACTCCTTCTGGGTGTTTATTAACCCAAAATGGTTTCATTAGCTGATTATAATTAAATCTTTATGCAATGCTGTACATAAGCTGCTTAAACAAAGTATGAAAAATGAAAATTATTAAAGTTTTCTATAATACTGGGAAGTAGGTTAATGTGCCATTTGCTATTCAGTTTGGTGCTGTTTTCTTTTGGGGTGAGGAAAATAAACCTTGGCTGAATTCCATGCTTAGTTGAGCAACATAAATACAGTGTTTTCTATAGAATTATTCATATTTTAGCTTAACTAACTACTAGTTTTGGGAGCTGTTTATCCAGGGGTGAAATGCTCCCGGTTCGCTCTTACCAGTCGGTCGCCATAGAGCCGGTCGGCAAGGTAGCGCAAGGTGCCGCCCACCCGCCCGGATGCCGCCATTTGAGTTCTTTTACCCTCTGCGAATGCACAGAACGCTTTGCGCATGCACAGAGGGTAAAAGAACCCAAATGGCGGCGTCCAGGTGGTGTCCGGGAGGGTGGGTGGCGCCTCGCGCTACCTTGCCGACCGGCTCTATGGCGACCGACAGGTAAGAGCGAACCGGGAGCATTTCACCCCTGTGTTTATCTGAATCCTTCCTTCAGAACAGGTAAAGAGAGATTGTGCTCCTTACCATTTTTCTCTTAAGTTTCTTCATCTAATATGAAGTGATTTTGTAGCTCTCATGTGAAGATGCTGAAGAACAATTTAATCATCTTGTTGGATGGAAAGTGAGATAAAAATTCAAGAAGTCAATCAATTCAAACCTTTAATGATGTTTCCCATGACTTCTATACGCTCTTTTCTAGTAGGCCATTATAGTAATGTATATTGAAAGATAAATTATTTATTCACAATCTCATATTACAATTAGCCACAAATTAGGTTCCAGGTATTTACTTTCATCAATTACCAAGTGATCATCATTCTTTGAATCAAAATGAATTCAGTTTCCTTTGAGATGAATTAATTTTGAATCACTGAGAAATTCAATTCAGTTTGATGAAGATAAGCCTCCAAAGTCTGGAGGTGATTTTAATTCTAGAAATTAAGGTCCTTTTATATAATAGTGGAAAGAGATTTTCTTTAGTGGTTTTAGAAGAAGTAGCATCTTATTTGGTGCTTTTACTTTAGAAGTGAAAACAAAGCCTTCTACCATCATTTCCTCAAGTACTTTTCTCTTGCTCAGTTTTCAGAACAAAAATAGACAGTGCTGAAATCAAATCAGAGTTGTGGGCAGTCGAATATCAACACTGATCTTGGTTTTAAATCCTGGGGAACTGTTGGAACAGAAAGATGTCCTAAGAGTTAGAGTTGAGAGTGTGATGAAGTTTGAATTCTGTTGACAAGACACAGAAGTAACTGTTGACAGTCTTCAAAGATAAGGTTCTGTTAATTTTGCTCAAACATGTTGGATGCTGATATGAATTAAACCTTTGCTTTGAAAACATGGAGGACCATATCCAGGGGTGAAATGCTCCCTGTTCGCTCTTACCTGTCGGTCGCCATAGAGCCGGTTGGCAAGGTAGCGCGAGGTGCCGCCCACCCGCCCAGACGCCGCCATTTGAGTTCTTTTACCCTCTGCGAATGCACAGAACGCTTTGCGCATGCGCAGAGGGTAAAAAACCCCAAATGGCGGCGTCCGGGCGGCATCCGGGCGGGTGGGCGGCACCTTGCGCTACCTTGGCGACCGGCTCTACGGCGACCAACAGATAAGAGCGAACCGGGAGCATTTCACCCCTGACCATATCCCATTAATAAGCCATCACCTTTCCATGGGAATCCTCTTCAATCTCTGGTATCTTCAAATGGATGGAAAAATCTCCATCCTGAAACTCTGGGGAGCTGCTAACTATGACTGCTCCCCAACTATGAGCGTTGACTGGGCTGAGGGGCTGATTTGGCCTCCAAAATCCAGTGCTAAAATTTACTAATTTTTCCCTTGCTCCATCTATGCTAAGGTCACAAAAAATACTTCATCCTTACTGAGTAAATAGATGAAAGCATTCACTATAAGGCATGAAGATAATTTGTAACCTTTGCAGCATTCTAAAAAGAATTATTTGTAAAAAATTTGCTCTGTTCTCTGTTTTTGTAAATCAAGACTGGGAATAGCATGATAGCTATCAAGCCTTAAAAAATATTTTGGATGTTGTTAAGAAAATGAAGATGTTCTTCACAGCAATGCCATTCTCCTCAGAACTTCCTACTAGGGGGAAAAATTAATCATGTCTTTCTCCTAGTAGCTATATTTTCTATAGCACAGCCATATTTATTACATCCCACTGGATGCTTCAGAAAGTTATGTTAGTGATTAATGACAGACATTTCCCTAAAAAATGTGCATTTTATACGCTGTTGCTGCCGTTGCCTGAAAATCATAGTTATTTTGCATTTTCTTCTCAGAAAGTCTCATGCGCGCCAATAAAATTTATGATTGATTAAAACATCACTGCCATAGAAAATTGCTAAACATTTTTTTATGTTGTGCCATTGATTTACTTATTTGTATTTCTTAGATCCATATTGTTAATAAGGTTAGTGCACCAACACTAATCCAGGGAAGTAAAATGGTGGAGAATAGTTTTTTCATGTCTTTCATGTGTCTTGTTTTGCTGCTGTGACAGTAAATTCTGGATAACCAAGCCGCAGATGTAGGTTTTAAATGGCCAGGGCAAGGATGAGCTCCGTGAGGTAAATCAAAGTAGAAAATAAAAACTATGAAAGACACCAGATGGCTCAAACTATGCAATGCTATTGAATCAAAAGAGGAAGGAAAAAGACTTTTTCATCATGGTTGCTGTGAGTCCCACATAGGGGCTATCCATCTACATTGAGCCCAGTACTAAACTGCCTATAGCTCAGCTCACAGATCCCAAAAAAATCTCTTGAGTTTGTTTTGTACTAGCATATTTGTCCTTGAGCTGTTTCTCCTCTTTTATTGAAATTCTTTATTCTGCCTTTTTTTCTCATTAAAGTTTATTTAAATTCTCTCAGCCCTTCTTCAAAAATCCATAGAGTGGTTTTTCTCCTGTTGTAGACATCCAGGTTTTAACCTTACAACTGGTAGGACCCCACGGATAGATATAACCCCCTTTTCTTTGCCTCAGTGATAGTCATACTTGTAGGCTTGTAAGCGTTGCTAAACATTCTGTAAGTGGGATACTTGAGAATATCATGTGGGAACAGCAGTTTAATCCCTTTTCTCCTTTTATCTGAAAAAGCTAAGCTTGCCTCTCTCTTTAGGATATGTGCCAAATGGGTTTCTGTTTTATTCTCTTGTGGAGTGATAATTCTCTTTTTTCTAACTCGTTAATATGCCGCCCAACTCCCAAGGGACCCTGGGTGGCTTACAACAATATAAAAAACTTGATAAAATATAAAAAACTATTAAAAGAGACATAATAAAAACATTTAAAAACAATTAAAAATTCATACACAACGTTTCATGGCCGGATCTCGCCAAATTGCAGAAGCGAGATCAACGGCCCCAAGCCTGCCGGAACAGCCAGGTCTTCACCGCTTTCTGGAAGGCCAGCAGGGTGGGGGGTAGTCTGGATCTCAGGAGGTAACTGGTTCCAGAGGGCCGGGGCAGCCACAGAGAAGGCCCTCCCCCACGGGCCCGCCAGCCGGCACTGGTTAGCTGACGGGACCTGGAGGAGGCCAACCCTGTGGGATCTTACCAGTCGCTGGGAGCTATGTGGTAGAAGGTGGTCTCGAAGATAACCTGGCCCTGAGCCATATAGGGCTTTAAAGGTAATAACCAACACCTTGAATTGTGCCCGGAGACCAATAGGGAGCCAGTGCAGCTCGCGGAGAATTGGTGTAATATGGGTGTACCTAGGTGCACCCATGACAGCTCGCGCAGCCGCATTCTGGACCAACTGTAGTCTCCGAACACTCTTCAAGGGTAGCCCCATGTAGAGCGCGTTGCAATAATCTAACCGTGAGGTGACAAGGGCATGAGTGACTGTGAGGAGAGCCTCTTGATCCAAGTAGGGTCGCAATTGGTGCACCAGGTGAACCTGTGCAAAGGTCCCCCTTGCTACAGCTGCCAAGTGTTGCTCTAATTTTAGCTGTGAGTCTAGGAGGACACCCAAATTGCGAGCCCGTTCTGAGGGGGACAGTTCCCCCCCACAGAACCAAGGATGGACAGTCGACATAGTCTTTGGGAGGCATTATCCACAGCCACTCGGTCTTGTCTGGGTTAAGTCTGAGCCTGTTAACTCATTTCATGCCTTATTTTAACATATTTGTATGTTGAAATTTTTAACATATTTTTCACTATTTCCACCATGTCTCGTCTGGCATCTGCCACTTATTTTCTCTTCTCTTCTCTTCTCTTCTCTTCTCTTCTCTTCTCTTCTCTTCTCTTCTCTTCTCTTCTCTTCTCTTCTCTTCTCTTCTCTCCTCTCCTCTCCTCTCCTCTCCTCTCCTCTCCTCTCCTCTCCCCTCCCCTCCCCTCCCCTCTCCTCTCCTCTCCTCTCCTCTCACCCTCCCCTTCCCTTCCCCTTGTCACAGTTGACTCATGGCAACTGTCTGGATAAGTTTCTGCAGTTTTCTTGGCAAGCTTTTTCAGAAGTGGTTTCCCATTGTCTTTCTTAGGGATGAGAAAGAATGATTGGCCCAAGGTCACCCAGTTGGCTTTGCACCAAAGGTGGAAACAGAACTCATTATATCCTAGCTTTTAGGCTGTTGCTTTAAACACTACACCAGAGGTGGGTTCCTCCCAGTTTGGACTGGTTCGCCCAAACTGGTAGCGACCCGCTGGTGACATCACAGTGACGTCACAGAGTCGGTTCGGTCGATGCCGGTCTGTGGCCGCCACCATCTTTTTTTTTTAATTTTTTTTTTTGAAAAAAAAATTGGGGGGGGGGGGTTTGTTTTTTTTTTTTTTTCTTCGCCTGCGCCGGAAAGGTTATACAGCTGGCTTTGTGCCTAAGGTGAGAGTAGAACTCACAACCCTTAGTTTACATCCACTACACCAGAGTTGTCAAACTCTCGGCCCGCGGGCCGGATGAGTCACGTGCTGGCCACAGCTACGCCCGGTTTAGCGAAGGGGAGAAAAAGTCCCAATAGGTCACGTGACACCGCAGTGAGGTAAGTTAGAACCCACCCCTGCACTACACCAAACTGGCTCTATGCTCATATCCTAAACACCCTGATTAATCTTTTCTAATGGAAGTAGCAGGGTGCAGTTAGGATGAAGTGGGCCTTTAACGAAGAAAATAAGATGGCCCTTGATACTAAGCATGTTGATAACAAAGCACATATAGATCACCTTAGTTGCCAGTCACCCTAAAATAAATGTAAATAGTAGTTGTTTACATTTAAAAATGCCAATTGAGATACAGAGCATGCATGGACTGCAATAATAAGAGTCAGCACATCTTTTAGGATCCATTTGGGTCAATGATTAGAGCATAGTATCATCCTAAGACATGTGCAGGTGGAGGATAGGTGAAGCAGAGTCGTAAAGGGTCACTCAAAGGTTTTTCTTTCAAGCTTTTCATCTGTAAATATATTGATTATCATTGGAACATCTAGTTTTCTGGCATACTTATTCTCATTCAGGACCTCTGATGGTCTTAAGTGGTCTTCTGACATGTTGATTTATTTTATAAGGAGTTTTCCCCCCCAAAAAAGGTTTAAGATTAGATAATGACATTTGTCTAGCTACCACTGTCACAGGTATGGCTTAAACAAGCAAGCATGCAGGATAGACTTCATTTTGGCTTGATAGAAGAACACAGACCTTCTATCATAACAACTGCCTTTATTCTAAATTTCTTAGATTTCACCAATGAGAGCAATTCTGTAGGAATTATGTCTGACAAATCACTATCATATTTCTTAACAAAAACTCTCCAGTTGTCATTGTGGTTGAGGGCTATAGGGCATAAAATGCAAAAAATATGTTATTCAGGCCTGCAATCTATGCTTTATCTGGGAGATTGTTATGTCTAGTAAATAACATGTTCTCTCAGAATTGGTCCTCTGCAAATGCTGATCTTTGATCTTCACAAAGACTACCATGAGACTTCTTCATCTATGGCACACAATAATCTTGAAATTCTTGAGCTATATAGGAAAAATCTAGACGACAAATCTAAAGCAGCTGGTAGGAGAAAAAAAAAAAAAAACCCACAAAAAACCCCACATGACATCAGTAGCAGACCACACTTATTTTGTGGAGAGCAGGAGAGACTCTTAAAGTGTTGTAGCTGCCACAAAAGACATTGATGGAGGTTCGGATGATGAAGCAGTATTCAATAAATCACATATTATAGTTGATAGTTTAGCACTCATCCATAGCTCAATGTCATATGAGAACTCAGTCACCGTTTTTAGCCAATAACTTGTCATTTCTATAAGACCCAGTTTAAACGATGAAATAACTACATGTAGCCTTTGACTTATAACAATTCATTTAGTGATTGTTGAAAGTTACAATAGTGACTTATGACCATTTTTCACACTTACAATCATGGTCACATGATCGAGATCCCCGTGCTCACATGATCAAAATTCAGACTCTTGGCAACCGACTTATATTTATGATGGTTGATGTGTCCCGGGGTCATGTGATCAGCTTTTGCGAACCTCTCACAAGCAAAGTCAATGAGGGAAGCCAGATTCACTTAATAACCATGTGACTAACTTAACAACTGCAGTGATTCACTTAACAACTGTGGTTGTAAAATGGGGCAGAATTCACTTTACAACTGTCTTGCTTGGCAACAGAAATTTTGGGTTCAATTGTGGTCGTAAGTCGAGGACTACCTGTACAAAGTTTCTCTCTCTCTCTGTACATTTTGATGTTGTGTTTGGGAATATATTGCATAAAGAAGGAACGCACGTCTCTCATTCCAAGGAAAACCCACCCAAAATTATAACCATTGCCTTGAAGGGACCAAACACGAACAAGCCTGCAAATGCCGGTTGCCTGGCTAGCCTGCATGATTGCAATCTTCCTTCAATGTATTTCCCTAGTAGAGCTTATGTTATTTATTTAACAGTATTTTTAGCCCATCCATGCCATGCAGACTGTGGGCAGTGTATAACAGCTGAAAATCAGTACAATAACAGTAACACAATAATAATGGTACTTAACAAACTATGATCATCCTTAAACAGATGATCTATGGGCCTAAGGCTTACTGGAATACTATCAGTTAAAGGCATTTAGAAGCGTGTGACTCACCAAAGAGATGAATCACAGATTGCCCACCTGTAATAGGAGTTATCTCAAGGTTGACTCAGCCTTCCGTCTTTCCGAGGTCAGTAAAATGAGGACCCAGATTGTTAGGGGCAATATGCTGACTCTGTAAACTGCTTAGAGAGTGCTATAAAGTATTGTGAAGTGTTGTATAAGTCTAAGTGCTATTGCTATTGCTATTGCTATTTAGTAGTTGTCAGTTCTTTGAATTCATACAGACACCTTCTTACTGTACTTGGTCTCAGATGATTTCACTGTTACTTTCAATCTGCTGTGTCAGTCTTAGGAATTGAAGGTGTGAGAACTATATGGGAACTATATTTCATGACATGATATTCCATCAAACAACTCCAAAAGCTGCAGAAATTTCTTCAGAAGAAGGCTCTGTAGCGGTACCATGTATAAATTAACAGATGACCATTCATAGAATTCCTGTTACAGATAGTAACTACTGGTTCCATCTCAGATCTAACTTTGTTATTTAGAATAATTATTTCAAAAAATCAGAAATGCAGTAAAGGTGAATAATCTTTAATAATCTTTTTTAAATGGTAAAGGTTTCCCTGTCCAGTTTAGTCCAGCTCTAGGATGCAGCATTCATCTCCATTTCTTGGCCGAGGGAGCCAGCATTGTCTGAAGACAATTTCCATGGCTATGTGCAAAAGGTGCACAGAATGCTGTTACCTTCCCACCAAAGTGGTATCTATTAATCTACTCACATATGCATGCTTTCGAACTGCTAGATGGGCAGGAGCTGAAGCAGGAATGGGAGCTCACCCCATTGCATGGCGTTTGGGTCTCAAACCCGGGCTGTCAGTTTCCAGCTGACAAACTCAGCATCTTTAACCACTGGGCCATTGCCCCCCCCCCTCTTTTTAAAAAAAATTGCAGGTATTTAAATATAGCACCACTGCAGAGAAGGTGATATGTTTCTGAAGTTTTGCACAACAATTTCCAGAATCCCTTGCTAATGAACTGGGCTGGGACTACCTGAAAGACACAAGATTCATAGAATCAGGGAATAAATTAAATTACATTTCTGTATTAGAATTGACATGAATAGAATTGACATCATCAACTCTTCCAACTCTTCCTCACTGCAAGAATGGAAACTAAAACATCCATAAAAAAACATGACTTATTCAAGAGGATTTTCACACTGATAATGTGGCTAGCAACAATTATGTCAACAAAATCCAGATATAGACTGGTTACTTTCTCAGAAGAAGTGGCATCTTCCCTGTTACAATAAAACACAAGAGAAAGGAAGCTTTTTCTTCTGTCTGGAGGAAGAGCCAGGTCCTCATGGATCTTTAGAAGGGTAGGAAGGTAGGGGCCCTCTGGATGTCAGACAGGAATCTGTTCCATAGGACAGGTACCCCTCTGGAGAAGATATGCCTCGCAAGTCCCACCATATGACATTGGTTTAATACAGTAGACTGGTTCTGAAGCATGCCCACCCTTTCCGATCTGATGGAATGGGCAGATACCCTAAGGGAGATGCGGTCCTGCAGATAACGTGGCCTCATGTCATTCAGGGCTTTGTAGGTAATAAACAGCAACTTGAGATGCACCTGGGTGGAACTGTAGACTGGGAGACTTTAGCACCACACATAAAAACAAAAATTAAAACCCAAATTCCTGGCTGTGCCTATTTACTTATTTCAACAAAAATTGGAGTTTCTTAAAGCAAAATCTTCTACTTCCTTTTCTGAAGTTTTCTTGCTCTGTGGAGACTCCTAGATTGTATCCAAGGCTGTGGGAAACAATGACATTTGTATCCTTTTCTCATTCTCAGGTCTCATTCTTCTCCACTGAATACAAAATTATAGCCATAGTTCTATCACATGTAAGTAAATGCTAAACCTGAGAATATAATTAAATCATGCTTACTATAGATACTTGACTTGTGTTCATTGATTTCAATGAGACTTTTAAAAAATATGGAAACCTGAAGAGAGATGGTCACAATTACAACAATGGTAGACATAAGTTCATTTAGAAGTATGCCTTATTTTGTAACATTTTTGGAAACTACATGAAAGCAGAATTCACTACTGGATCTAGATAATTTCACGTATGAGGAAATCAATGATTAATCATAGCCACATATATTTTCCATTTGAGAAATACAGCAGATTTCTTCAAACTAAGAATTATTATGAAATTAATTTTCAAGGGAAGAACTTTAATATGCACACCTCAGCAATTGCTTATATAGTGCAAAGTTTTCAGTGTTGACTCAGGAAATCTCCCAGGAAAAAGTATTGCATTCAGCATGAACATTTCTACTTATGGGACCATTTCCCTCATCCTAAAAGATATCTGTGCAACATATTTAAAAGACATGTCAGGCAATTACAACTGACAATCTGTTTGATGCATAAAAAGAAACTGGATTACTTCAAAGATACAAAGCATACCAGTTATTGCTCATCTTGAGTCTCAGATGAAGTGTTGGAAGGCTCAGTCCTAGAATCCAGGCTATTTAATATTTTTATAAGGTATCTTGAGTGTTGGCATAGAGTGGATATTTATGCAATGTACAAATGACATAAATATGGAGAGGGTAGCTAACATCATGAAAGATGGATTCAAAATTCAAAATGATTTTGTTGGTCTGGAATATGGAACCAAACAATTTTTTGGCTGACAGGATCTGATGGGATCCAAAGTAGGCCCTTTTCACTGGAATAAGTGAGGTGGGTTAGTCCTATCGAGGTAAGGCAATTCCTCAGATACCCTGCACTATGCCATCAAGGCCTTTAAAGGTGATGACCAACATCTTTAGATTAGCTAGATTAGGTTAGAGTAGCTCTCACACTGTTCGCCTTTTGTAAAGCCTTGAAGATGTGTCTGTGTCCCTGGGCATGGCACAACCCTTGAAATGTTAGGTTGATGGTTGGTTAGAACTTTATCTCAGCCGCTGATTATGTATTTGTTGTTATATTGTTTTTATGCTGTGTTTTTAACTGTTGTTAGCCACCCAGAGTCATGACAATAAGATATGTAGCCATATAAATTTAAAATAAATAAATGTTGCATTACAGGCGGTTCTCAACTTACGACCACAATTGAGCCCAAAATTTATGTCGTTAAGTGAGAAATTTGTTAAATGAGCTTTCCCCCATTTTATGACTTTTCTTGCCACATTTGTTAAGTGAATCACTGAAGTTGTTAAATTAGTAATATGTTTGTTATGTGAATCTGGCTTCCCCATTGTCTTTGCTCATCAAAAGGTCACAAAAAGTGATTACATGACCCCAGGACACTGCAACAGTCATAAATATGAACCAGTTGCCAAGGTCCAAATGTAAATCACGTGGCTTGGGGATGCTGCAATCGTCATAAGTGTGAAAAATGGTCATAAGTCACTTTTTCAATGCCATTGCAATGCCATTTGAACGGTTGAACAAAGGAACTGTTGTAAGTTGAGCACTGCCTGTATTTCACACTCCCATGCAAAAGATTTCCATGACTTCTACCACTCTTCTTTTCTCTATATTTTACACAACATATATCCTGATTAGAGTTACAGTGACCACCAGGAGGCAGTATGTGACCAGTTTTATCTTTATTAGGAATCTTCAGATGTACATAGCCAGATATCATTCTATGGCAGTGATGGCAAACCTTTTTTGGTTCGCGTGCCAAAAGGGGGGGAGGCTCCTAGAAAGGCTCTGAAGCCTGGGGAGAGCAAAAAAAAAAAAAAGGGACTTCCAGTCCAACCGGAAGTCGGCAAATGGAACGTTTCTGGCCTCCGGACGACCTCCAGGGGGGTGGGGAAGGCCATTTTTGCCCTCCCCAGGCTCCTATAAAGGCTCTGGAGCTTGGGGAGAGCAAAAAATGGGCCTTCCCCACCCCCTCCAGAGGCTGGAAACAACCTGTTTCCTGACTCCCAGTGGGCCCAGAAGGCCCGAAAATCAGCTGGCCGGCGCACGGATGCACGCGGGACCTGAGCTCGAATCCTCATCGATATGGCTCCATGTGCCACTTGTGGCATGCGTGCCATAGGTTCGCCATCACGGTTCTATGATGATCAAGTCCTCTACTGCAGGGCTGTCAAACTCGCGGACCCTGGCTCGGATGCGTCACGCACTGGCCATGCCCATGCATGGTTTAGCAAAGGGGAAAAAAGTCCTGCTACATCACGTGACAATGTGTGACGACGCGAGTTTGACACCCCTGCTCTACTGGGAATTCAACTCTTGGACCTTTGCACTTTAGGTAACTACTGTATATACAATGCCATGGTTTTAGGAGCTATCCAGGTCCTGAAACTCAGCACTCTGGAAATGCATAGAAGAAAATGTGAATGTTATGGGGAAAAAGATGTGAGAGTATGACATAATGTAACATCTATATATTTCTGCTGTGAGAGCCTAAAGGAAAATGGACTACATATACCATTCTAATAGATTTTAAGAAGACATTGATGATGGAATATGGCAAAAAGATGATCAGGATGGAAAGAAAAATTAATATTTCATTCAATAAATAACATTTGAAATAAATGATTGTATGCAATATAAAGGTGAACATTGTAAAGAGATATGAGAACTGCCATGTATACCATATAGCAGGCTCATTCTTAATAAGCATCAGAAATCAAAATTAGAATCACTCCAATTTCAGGGAAGCAATTTTTGGCTAAATATTTAGGAGATACTTCTTAGAGGTAGGAGTTATTAAACAATAAACAGGCTACTTCTGGAAACAATGGCTTCTCATTCCTGGTAGCTCAATCCTGCATTTAACACGATTGACTGCAATGATTTTCAAGGTCTTTTCTGATTCCATAATTGTTCATATATCATGAAATGATAAGGCTGCCTCTCTGCTGAGTGACCAATGTATCAAAAAACTCTGTGTAGCTAATCATATAAAACTTCTCTTTTCTGCATAATGGTTCTGAGCCTAGCGCAAATGCTTTCATAAATTTATACTTTCCAAGTTTCTCTGGGACTAAGACGGAAACCGTTTAACCTTCACCTTCAGAATACTCCAAGATTGCTTAGTTGAATTGTCTTGTGTCCACTAGCACCAGCACCAGCAGACAGATGTTTCAATCAGCTTCTTAGCACTCTTTTGAGAGAATTTAATTTACATGAAATGCAAGGAAAGTGAAGGAGCTGTCTCTGGTGTTTCAGATTGTTCTTCAAAAGAATCTCAGTTTTGAGATAGAAATTATTGCCTAAACGCATGGGAATGAGATTGTGTGGACATGTACAGTATATGATGTATGGCAAATTACCTTTTTTTCAGAGAACAAGGGAGACCCACTAGCAAAAACATAGCGTCATTACATTAATTTTAAAACAAAATAATCTAGGAATTGTAACTGTCAGAATTAATAAGCATAAAGTCAGGTTTATCTAGAATTTTGAGGGTACTCTTAAAAATTAGCTTTTGCTAGGAGGGGGTGCATTTCTGTCCACAAAGTAGTATGTTTAGTTTTAAATGTACCTATTTACCAGAAAGCTACCTTCCTCTCTTTTTAGTGACCCGGGTTTTTTTCTCTATCGCCCCAATTTTTGCATCTATTCTCTCTTTTATTTTCTTCATTATTCATAAGTAGATGAGCATTTTCCAACAAAGCCTCTAAATCAGCGGTTCTCAACCTGTGGGTCGCGACCCCTTTGGGGGTTGAACGACCATTTCACAGGGGTCGCCGCGTGCGTTAGCCCGCCATCTTGGTGCCATCGTCACTGCAGGGGTGAAAAGGTCCCGGTTCGGCCATGCCTGCGGGTCGCCGGACAGCTGGTAGCCCGGACACCGCCATTTGGGTTTTTCTCCCCTCTGCGCATGCGCAGAATGCTTTGCGCATGCGCAGAGGGTAAAAGAAACCTAAATAGCGGCATCTGGACGGGTAGGCGGAGCAGCAGCGGGAGGGGGGTCGCGGCGGCGGTGGGGGGGTCGCGGCATTAGAAAGGTTGAGAACCACTGCTCTAAATTTTATATATAAACTATATGTCTAAGGGGTCTATGTGAGTGAGATGGTAGAGGATGATTCTTTGCTTTGCAGTATTTCCATTTGATTGTTTTTAAATTAATCGGTATAATCTAAAACAAAATTAATAGCCTGGTGGGATGGGGATCTTGGTACATACCAGGTGAGATGTTTATATGCAGTATGCTACCTGCACCTGTTTTTAGCCAAAGTGTAAATGGAACGTTGGATTTTGACATGTTATGCATGGCTTATGCCCATGTTTATAATTATAGAAAAAGCAGCAATCATCCCAAATCTACACTAGAAGCGCTGGAATCTCTGCCAGCTATCCAGTTCCAAGATTTGAATAAAAGCTGTGAGTTGTTTGGCTAGGCAATGCCAACTTACAAAGCACAGAAGCTCCCACTACTCTTTCTAGATCCAAATATAAATTCATACACAGGTAAAATGCAACTTCTGTTCTGTAATGAATAGCAGGCCACACAGATTTTGACTTAACTAACACAACCTTCCAGAAAACTTTGCAGTAATTTGAGTAGAGTTCACTATGTTGACTAAGGGAACACTGAGAGGAAAAAGATTTGTCTTGTGTTGTGTTGTGTTGTGTTGTGTGGCAAATTTTATAGGCCAGTGATAATAATTGTCATTGTGTGTCAACAGTAACTCTTTGATTTAAGTACCATATAACTTGGACCGTCATGTTCATACTTATACTTGTTTTCTCATACATGCTTGACAAACTAAATAAACTAAACTAAATTATAGACATCATCAAGTTTTTGTTTTAAAGTAAAGTCATACTCATGTGTAGCTAAATGTGTCCAGCCCAAATTTATAAAAGCAATACTTCCAGTTCCAAGAGGTATCAAGAATGCTGTTTTATGGTTACAAACAGCTTTGGTTTTTGTGTGTGCCACAGCCTGGAGTCTATCTATTGCTTTAATTTCTGATTTTTTCTCTGTGGATTTGGGTCCACCCTGGTCCTCAGATACCATTTTAAATTGTCTAACAAAAACTAATAGCAGATTCCAGTATTTTGGACTTTCTTTGGAAGTCCGCTATCCATTAGGGCTTGAAAATGCCAGACGTCATCTTAAACAATGTATCTGGGATATTGATTTTCAAACCAGTTAAAGCCTAGTATCCAACCTTACTGTTTATGGATTCTTCTCAAATGGGCACATGCCCTCATCTTACCTCTCTTCCATTCCCATTCTGAAATTTTGTCATGCTTTCACCTTGGCCTGGTTGGATGCACTACCTTTTTCAGTTCTCTGGGCATGAAATAATAATAATAATAATAATAAATCCCTTTTCAGCTGTGCTTATGTCTATGTGGAGATGGCTCTGTAGAATCCCTAAGCCATATGTTCCTTTGTAGTTCTCTCTATAGGGAATCATGGGAAAGATATATTTATCTTATTTTAAAGAACTACCCTGGTAGAGTGCACATGTGTATCTGTCTCTGCTTCTGTCTGACTAAAAGCCCCGACATATCTTTCCAGGTTGCCAGATTTTGTATTGTCATTTGTTGTATCGGTCCTACCTAGGGTTGACATTTAGATATTTAGGTTGACATTTTAGAATTTTGGTGATTGCCAACGCTATTTGTAGTACAGTTACTATAACAATGTATTTTATGACATTTTATTGCTTTTTAAAGTTTTATCAATAGTTCCAGGTCTACGTATTTTATTGTTGTGCTTTTTGACCCCAAAGCCATAATAAAGGCTTGATTTGATAACTCGTGTGTAACTAACTTTTAGCAATGCTATGGAGTTTCCCACTTTCTGGGGAAATGGAAAATAAAAGCTGAAAGGAAGACTGGGAGCGCTGTTTTTCTTTTGACAGAAATTGTGTTGAATCTCAGCCTTTTCCAACAGAACACAGAGTACACAAAATTGGTGGCAGGCCAAGGGTAGCATCTGCACTTACATTCTGTGAATTAGCAAACAATCTGTTGCTAGATGAAATAGATGCAGATTCCACATCAAGCTTTCTGAACACCTTGTAGTAGTTTCAAAGCCATTTTATTCCCATTTCCAGTAATCACACTTTATTTATTTGGCCAAGAAATATATATTCTGTCTTTCTGTTTGCTTAGCCAAGATGGCTAATCAAATCAAAGTTGCATAGAGAACATTTCCCTCTCGCTACATGGGAAGCTGTCTCATAGCAGGTGAGGCAATTTGTCTGCCTTGACCAATTTTATCTCTTCTAACTGGCAGCCGCGTCAGTCGAGCAGGATTTTTGCTCCTATCACCTGCTCCTGTTTTCTTTGGATCTGAGATTCTGTATGGTGAGGCAGAGACAGACCTTGTATACTCTACTACACGGTGTCAAACTTGCCGTGCCACGTTGCCGTCATGTGATATATTGTGATGTTTTTCCATTCGCGGAGCTGTGGTGGGCGTGGCCTGTGCATGATGCATCTGGCCCGCTGGCTGACAGTTTGACACCCCTGGTCTACTGCTATCTTTAATGAAAATAGCCCTACCATTAGGCTATGAAGTGAAATTACTACTTAAGAGAGTATTTAAGATATTTCTTTTGTGGTCTATGAGAGAGAGAGAGGGGGGGGGGGCTTTCACCCTGCAAGTCAAACTTAACAATTAAGATCAGCTCTGGCTGCTGTACTGAAAATAATATAAAATAAAAAACAGCATGATATGCCACTTTTAAAAAAGCGTATAATATCATGAGGCACATAAAAAAGGAATGAGCGTGACACACAACTCTGTTTTTGTCAGACATCACACATGTGGATGCTGCTGATTAAAATTCAAGTAAAAAAAGAACCAAGTTAGACATGTAAACACATCTCCAGCTATTTAAAAATCATAGCCAAACATCACGACAACAGCACACCCAAATCAATTAAAAAATCATTTAAAAGGGCATTGGCAATTAGAATATGGCAGGAAGCTAAATGTGGCCACTACACCGGAAAAACATGAGAGTAAAAATATGTCATTTCCCCCCCCTTGAAGCATCAGAAAGAAGAGGCTGCATGGATGTTTTGAGGAGGGAATTGGTGAGGGTTGGCATGGCCATAAAAAAAACAAACCCTTAATGCTGTTTGATCCTTTCCTAGGTGGCAAACTTGAAAAGTCTTTGTTTGCAGTGTGTAGGTCCCAGGAAACTACATTTGGAAGAAGCCATTCTTTCCAGTAGAAGGGGTTTAAGCTGTACATGCAATACTCAGCACTACATTAACTTGTAATTAGTTGATGTTTATGTAAGTTAATATTAACTTTGAATTAATAGTTAACATTATAGTTAATGTTATAATGCAGTTAGTTAACAATTGGGAGCCAAGCAACTTAGCTTGCATGATTTGGCATGGGGTATCACAGACTCCCAGCTGTGACATTCTCTGCTGGCTGCCATTTCCTGATCTCCTTCAAGGGCTCCTAACTCAGGGGCCACTGCGATAGTTTAACTGAGAGACAAGCATTGCTGAGAGAATGGTAGCCAGTCCAGCCCTTATCATGAAGCTGACAAATCATTTGCAGATGGAAATAGGCAATCCTAACCACCACAGTGACATGGCAAACATGCATATCTGATGTTTCAGAGGGAGAATATTCCCTCCTGGCATGGGAAAAGTCCTTTCAGAGTAGTTAAGAAGTCCCTCAACCCCCATAACTCAAAACTATCTGATTTTAATTTTAATTTTAATTATTTTAATTTTAATAATTTTAATTTTATTTTTTTAAATTTATTAGCTGCCCATATCACCATAAAATAACATAAAGTAATTTTATCCAGTTTGCTCTACAATCCAAATAAGAACCAAAGAACCATCAGAATACTTGATGACTTAAACCCAGGCTTGTTGGTTTTGGATTCTTCCCCTGACTTATCTTCTTTCTCTGAAGATGAGACTTTTAAAGAGTGCATGGGAATTGTCAGATTTACCTCACAATGTGTCATTATGCGTTCAGAGCAACACATAAAGAAGACGATTGGGTGACCAATGGGTATTGCGATTTCTCAGTGTGACAGAACGGTGCTGCCTGAAATAGCATGAAATACTATATGGCAGTGATGGCGAACCTTTTTCGGCTCGTGCGCCAAAAGGGTGCGCGCGCGGGGGATAGCATGCATGCGGGTGCCCACACCCATAATGCAATGCCCTCTCCCAACGCATGTGCACAACCACCACGCTGCCCCCCCCCGCGCATGCGCACAGGCCTCACTGAAGCTGTGGAGCTGCCCTACTACTTACCTTCAGTGGAGCTGCCCTACTACTTACCTTCAGAAAGTTGCAACCAGGCCTCGCACACCTCGGCCCATTTCTTATTCAGTCTGCTAGGCTTTTCTGAAGGCCTCTGTAGCCGATAACAGAGCTCCCGATCGATCCTGGGCGGCTTACATCATAAAAAAATAAAACATATAAAAACAATTTAAAAAAGCCTTCAGTGGAGCTGCCCTACTACTTACCTTCAGAAAGTTGCAACCAGGCCTCGCACACCTCGGCCCATTTCTTATTTATTTTATTTATTTATTTATTTTATAAAATTTATATGCCGCCCAACTCCCGAAGGACTCTGGGCGGCTTACATCATAAAAAAATAAAACATATAAAAACAATTTA